>JARFJB010000036.1:3810000-3822500 GCA_036346205.1 Vesta saturnalis | reverse complement strand
AACTTTCCTAATGAAAGGTTCTTCTATGGTAGTTTAAAAAAGCCCCTAACATAGCTTTTGCCTATATCGAAAAAGATCTTAAGCTATAATAGACAGTGTAAGCTCTTTTTTCACTTACTAAGCTTTAAGAAACTAAATAAGCATTATTACTTATTTTAAACGATTTGTGTAACTAATCTTGTCAAAACACAGAAAATAACGGTTCACATAGATATATATATATATATATATATATATATATATATATATATATATATATATATATATATATATATATATATGGCTAATGCCATACATGCGTCTTTGGGTAGGCTAGTATCAATGACACATTTAATTGCTACTGCCAATGAGAATTGAAAATCAATGTTTTTGCGAGTCCGACACAATAGTCATGTATTCCACTGAAGACAAAATATAAATTATTAAGTGATATTATTCAGAAAGCACTGCACAAGAAATAATGTGCAAGTTTGCTTTTTCCTTTGAAAACAGGCCAATTCCCTCAGAAAGTACGATTATGCGTACTGATTGTAAATTTGAAAGGTGTGAATGTTTAAATGATTGTAGAAAATGCAGTAGCATTGATGGTAAGGATGGTGAGCATCCTGGTAGTAACTTAAACGAAGAGCGCGAACTCCAAGCAATCGCTGTGTAGTTTAGCTGAAACTAATTTCCCGTACAATAGTACAAACATTGCTGAAGGAATGAATATTGAACCAAGAACAGTTCGCAATATCTTGAAAAGGAATAAATACCGTTGCCATAAGTTGCAAACTACGCAATAAATTTTTCCAGAAGATCATCAAAAGCGTATGGAATTTTGCGATGATATGATGAATCGGGCTAATGAAAACGAAAGATTTATTGAAAGTATTTTGTTTACCGACGAGTGTTCTTTTAAATTACATGGCCATCACAATCCGTCTGTCGCTGTTGTTTGCTCTGGGGAAAACAAACACATTAGTATACCGTACCGGACACACCCCAAAAGTAATGTATGGGCAGGAATATTTGGAAATTCCATAATTGGCCCATTTTTTATCAACGAAAACTTGAATGCGGACAAATATTTAGAACTGTTGAGAAACCAGATAGTTCCAGCTATTCAATGACTCAATATAAATTTCGATGACGTTTGGTACTAAGGAAATTGCTGTCCTGTTCATAATGCAATAAGAGTTCAACAGTTTTGTTGGGGATACGTATCCCAGCAAATTTATGGGCACAGGCATGAACGTGCTAAGAATTTTGACGAACTTCGTGTCAAAATTACAGACTCTTACAGTATCACCCAAGACATGTTAGAAAACACCCGAACTGGATTTTATCACAGATTGGGTTACTGTCTTGCACAAGGTGGAGGTCTTTTCGAAAATCTTATGAAGTAGAGTTTTGAAAAAAGTGTATTCTGTTAATTTTTAAAATAGTTGGTTTTTCAATAAGAATTATAATGCTAAAGTTAAACCTTAAGTTATACTATCAATGTAAATTTTAATGTTCTTGTTTGTAGCTGTCGTAAGTTTCTTCTTCATTCTTCTTACGGGTAAAAATTGAACCATGTCATTACAATAAACTGTGATGTTTGAGGTATTATCATTTAATGTTTAAGCGTAAAGTATTTACTTAATAATTTCAAAGAACACGCGACTTTTCAACATCATCTTAATTGCTTTGGTTTCGTTAGAAATGTTGAAGCTAGATTGAAAGAGACTTAAGTAGTTCATATTTTGTGCCTACATACTAATATGTACAAGTGGCAACAACACTCATATAATGCTTACAGGGTTTCTTTCTACCTTATTATAGGTCAGACCCGCAATAATGTTTTTCCATACATATATATATATATATATATATATATATATATATATATTTATATATATATTAAACTTGCTTGATCTTAGCATTGCTTTTCCAGACTTCATCTATTACTGAAAAGTAGTTACATAAGTATGTAACGCCGCTTATTTGAACTGTGCTTACTTTTATTTAATTAATAGATAGATACTTCGTTGGTGCCCGGCGTAGATTTTATCGGAGAATAGGGAGTCTCTTAATAAGAACTTTAAGATCAGAACAAACATAGATTTATTGTTTAAAGAGATTAATCTCCTTTCTGGAAGCAGTGGGTATTACGTTATTAATTATGCTGAATAGACAAATGAATGTCAGTTTTTGGGACAGGATTTATAATGGTTCTACAGAAAATCTGACTGAAACAGAGCTTTGGGACGATTACCCAATCGATCCTATGTCTGCTGGTCGGTCGTGTAAGTGTAATATTATGTTCTTGGGAAGGATTATCCAACTCAACGGGCCATACGCACTATGAGTTAAATATAAGGATCCTAGATCGAACAGGCCTACGCCTTTCCGACAAGCACAGGTAAAAGAATCACCTCCAAAGGCCTACGCCTGAGGGGATAATTCTTTTAGGAAACCTCAGCAGGACTACTCCCACAAGCAAAGAGGAGGATTTTGTTTACAGGATATTTGTTTTCCGCGGGTTTACGCTCCGAGCAAGTATAAGTGGTATGTATGTGTTTTAGAGACAAGATTGGTTTATAATCTACCAAAGGCAGATAAGAAATTTTTCCAACTGGAAACTTACCCAGTTGAGCTGGCAGGTGATAGTAAAAATGGACGCGGCGTTTCAGTAGGTCATTAAGGACCTCAGGACGGAAGCGGTTAAATACGCAGGTCATTCCTTCATGACGGAACGGGCAAGATAGTTGTGTTCAGGACGACGCGCTAAGATAGGTAGATGGTTTCTTCAGGACTACGGAACAGATAGTGATCTTGCGTCGCGATTGCACTTATATAGTCTGCGGTCTAACGTAATTGGATAACACTTTAATTCGAAGTCGGATTATTATTTTAACTGCACCAGAGCACTTTTCTATAACAGAATTGGACAAAGTAAATAATTAATTTGAGAATTTTTGTACAGATTTCTAGATCTTTACAAGTAACGACAATAATTAAGCATTACTTAAAGGTATCAAGGGTTCATTTTAGATGCGTAAATGCTCATTGTGGCCATCATCATTTTTTAGATTAAACTAAGTATGTTTCATTTGAATAGATATCAGATAGCTGCTCAAAATGAACACATGCTGCTTTGAAACATTTCTGGCGTCTTTTTATGCGCATATCTGCATAATCGGAGAAAGTTTTCACAACAAAATGTGTGCGTGTGTCGGTGGCATTGTCGGTGTTGGTGTCGGTGTGCGTGTGCATGTTCGTGTGTGTGTGTGTGTGTGTGTGTGTGTGGTGTGCGTGTGTGTGCGGGCGGGCGGGAAGGCGCTGACGCGCGTGCGTGAATGTGTGTTTGCAGGAACAATAAGAGACGAGAGGTAGGCTGGCGTCAGACCAATGGGATGCGAGGATGGGCCGCCCCTGTTAAGATTAGCAAAGGGAATGACCTATCGGTTGGCCAATGAGGGATTGATCATGAAGGCATGAAGGCATTGATCATGCAGGTATCTAGCGGATTTTTGTCGCTGCTGTAGAGTTACTTTCGATTTTTCGTCGTTGATGAAGAAGCCACCTTCGTTCTTCGCCTTTGCTGAGTAGCTGGTCACTGCTGGTAAAGACGTTCATGCGTTTACTTCCGGTAGACGTATAAAGCCTGAAAGGATTGATTACTGGGTGCCAGATTCGAACTCCAAAATTGTAAAGTCGATATAGGAAATCAATATTGAAAAAATGCAATTACTGGTTCAAAATAATGAATTTGATGATAAACATTTCAATTATACAATGAAAACAGCCGAAGTTGCGCATTCTGATGATAAATAGTTGCATTTTCAAATGTGATGAACTCATAAAAATATTTTAAATAACATATATTCTTATCATTCTTAATTCGAAATTTAAATGAATACGTAAACTTTCATTTTTTAAATTTAGTACTCGATGCAGAAAAATAGAATATATGATAAGATTAGTAGTAAATGCAAAATCAGGATTATTTATATATATATATATATATATATATATATATATATATATATATATATATATATATATATATATATATATATATATATAAATTCGAAATTTACATCAATATGTAAACTATCATTTTAAAATTGAGTACTCGATACAAAAATAACATTTGTTAATATACGTCTATCTTCAAATATAAAATCAGCTCTAATGTTACATTAATATACAATGAGTATATTATTTAGATATAATTTAGTATATAATGTGGAAAGCGCTATGCTTTTTCAAATGCTCGCAGTGACGTAATAGGTTGTATTATTGTATGTTTATGGTATAAAATTAGTGTTATGTATAATTACTACTAATGTGATATTAGAGGCGCGGCGCGGTTAGAAATTCAAAGAAAGGGTACTTTTGTTTATAAATCCTGCATGCCAACAAACAGTTTTTCAGCTTCCCCAAAAAGATTAAAACATATTAGTCAGCTCCTCTTTTGAGACATTCATCGCACACAATTCTTCACAAATTATTTATAATAAGTGGCTTTCATTTGTTGAGCTTTAAAGAAACAGAAAGAGACAAGGTACTGTGATCCATTTTAAAGTTTATAGTTATGCTGTTCTACGAGTAAATAATTATTAAGCGTTGCCCTTTTATAGTTTGTATTTTGTTTGTGTTGTGTCAGAAAACCTATAGCATCACATTTTTATTGTAATAAGCATTGTTTCATTTATGTTTTTCTGGGAATTATGACATTGTCTTAATTTATTTTATAGGCCTTATTGTGACAATTTCAAAAAAAGTAACAAAATTTTACAATTTTCAACTTTATCACTAAATAATTCAAAGCACTTAGGAATAGGCAGTAGACAGTATCTGTTGAAATCTCGCAAAAAATGAGAAAAAATAACATTAAGCAAAATGGAGAACCCTGTGTAGGTAGAGAAAAGAGTCTGCAATCTGAATGTAGCGGTTAAAACAAGACTCATTGGAAAAACAAACCCCAAAGCTTCACTCCTATTCTTTCAAGAAGGCAGAACAGGGGCGTACTTAATTGACTAATTATTTTACATAAAAATGTCAATGACTTAGGAACCGTTAGTCGTAGACCCATAGCAATAATCTGTTATAAGATTTTTTTTAAATCAACGGTATAGGCGTAATCTTTCACTCCCAAATCGTTGGGACACCCTGTATGCACCTTGGAAGCTAAAAGTTATAAATGGGGACCAAAATCAAATTACGCACGTCACATCTTATATGTGGGATTTAAATATAACGGGAAACATCGTATCTATCATGGTTTATGAGATTACTATAATATAAAATTATTGCCCTTTCAAGAACACTGTGGCGTTCGACCCGAACATGCCTTAAAAATATTTCTTTTTCTGTCGAATTTCCCGCAAAGTGAGCATATCACTTAACATGTACACATAAACTTTTTTTTATAACTAAATAATAATTACGGTTTTCCTAGCATAGGATGAAGTTGCATTGGTTATGATGGATTGATGAGATATATTATGTAATATTTTTTCGCTGGAAAATTGTTTGGAAAATAGCAGACATTTTAAATTTGTAGAGTTTGTGCCGGTGGCCGATTTAAAGAAAGAGTTGACACAGCCTCTTGGTTCATCGGAATGTTGTGAATGTAACAGTGCTCGACATTTACGAAAGTGTACATTTCTACCTTTACATTAAGTTTGAGAAATAAGTGAAGAACTAAAAATAGAAGGACTTTTATTATTTACCATTGACGGTTTCTGTAACATAGAATGGTGACAATATAATTTTATCGAAAAGTTCTGTAAATGTAAAGTACTTTATTGTTTCATAGAAATTGTTACCGTGTTTGTACCGCTACTAAAATTAATTAAATGCGGGCCGGAACTTATTCTCGTGAGGGTGCTTTAAGAAGTATAAAATAGTGTTCATTTCTGCGGCCGGTCCAGTGTTGTGTACCAAAGGGTACGGCAGGATCTAGTACGCCTTCTTCTACACGACATTCTATTATGTAAGAAAATTATACTTTATTTCAATTGTCATTTGGCATTTGAAGATCAAGGAGTTTAGTTATTTGGTATAATTGGTAATTTATATTGAGGTTACCCATAAAATGTTAATCCCAGGGTGAATATGGTCTATTGAATGAGCTTTAAAAAGGCGTAAAGGTTGTAATAATACCACTTTTCAAATAGGTAATAGGCGTATTAAGGTTTCTTATTTTTGTTTGTGTCATTAACCTGCAATAATTATGTTTCAAAAGAAATACGCTGTTTACATTTATTTCCAATGTTACACAACTCAACAGTACTAAATTAAGTTTCAATTAACACTATATCTTATTAACAAACAAATCGTAGTCGAGATTGCAGACAAATGAGGTATTGAATAAAGCTGGTATTATAATTAACATTCATAAAAGAAAAAATATTTTAATTCCACTTCTATTGAAACGGACACCGTTTAACGATATTAGAAGAAATTAACTCAATTAATGGTTATTGACGTTTACTTCCGGTAGACGTATAAAGCCTGAAAGGATTGATTACTGGGAGCCAGATTCGAACTCCAAAATTGTAAAGTCGATATAGGAAATCAATATTGAAAAAATGCAATTACTGGTTCAAAATAATGAATTTGATGATAAACATTTCAATTATACAATGAAAACAGCCGAAGTTGCGCATTCTGATGATAAATAGTTGCATTTTCAAATGTGATGAACTCATAAAATATTTTAAATAACATATATTCTTATCATTCTTAATTCGAAATTTAAATGAATACGTAAACTTTCATTTTTAAATTTAGTACTCGATGCAGAAAAATAGAATATATGATAAGATTAGTAGTAAATGCAAAATCAGGATTATTTATATATATATATATATATATATATATATATCATATATATATATATATATATATATATATATATATATATATATATAAATTCGAAATTTACATCAATATGTAAACTATCATTTTAAAATTGAGTACTCGATACAAAAATAACATTTGTTAATATACGTCTATCTTCAAATATAAAATCAGCTCTAATGTTACATTAATATACAATGAGTATATTATTTAGATATAATTTAGTATATAATGTGGAAAGCGCTATGCTTTTTCAAATGCTCGCAGTGACGTAATAGGTTGTATTATTGTATGTTTATGGTATAAAATTAGTGTTATGTATAATTACTACTAATGTGATATTAGAGGCGCGGCGCGGTTAGAAATTCAAAGAAAGGGTACTTTTGTTTATAAATCCTGCATGCCAACAAACAGTTTTCAGCTTCCCCAAAAGATTAAAACATATTAGTCAGCTCCTCTTTGAGACATTCATCGCACACAATTCTTCACAAATTATTTATAATAAGTGGCTTTCATTTGTTGAGCTTTAGAGAAACAGAAAGAGACAAGGTACTGTGATCCATTTTAAAGTTTATAGTTATGCTGTTCTACGAGTAAATAATTATTAAGCGTTGCCCTTTTATAGTTTGTATTTTGTTTGTGTTGTGTCACAAAACCTATAGCTTCACAGTTTTATTGCAATTAGCATTGTTTCATTTTTGTTTTTCTGGGAATTATGACATTGTCTTAATTTATTTTATAGGCCTTATTGTGACAATTTCAAAAAAAGTAACAAAATTTTACAATTTTCAACTTTATCACTAAATAATTCAAAGCACTTAGGAATAGGCAGTAGACAGTATCTGTTCAAATCTCGCAAAAAATGAGAAAAAATAACATTGAGCAAAATGGAGAACCCTGTGTAGGTAGAGAAAAGAGTCTGCAGTCTGAATGTAGCGGTTAAAACAAGACTCATTGGAAAAACAAACCCCAAAGCTTCACTCCTATTCTTTCAAGAAGGCAGAACAGGGGCGTACTTAATTGACTAATTATTTTACATAAAAATGTCAATGACTTAGGAACCGTTAGTCGTAGACCCATAGCAATAATCTGTTATAAGATTTTTTTTAAATCAACGGTATAGGCGTAATCTTTCACTCCCAAATCGTTGGGACACCCTGTATGCACCTTGGAAGCTAAAAGTTATAAATGGGGACCAAAATCAAATTACGCACGTCACATCTTATATGTGGGATTTAAATATAACGAGAAACATCGTATCTATCATGGTTTATGAGATTACTATAATATAAAATTATTGCGCTTTCAAGAACACTATGGCGTTCGACCCGAACATGCCTTAAAAATATTTCTTTTTTCTGTCGAATTTCCCGCAAAGTGAGCATATCACTTAACATGTACACATAAACTTTTTCTTATAACTAAATAATAATTACGGTTTTCCTAGCATAGGATGAAGTTGTATTGGTTATGATGGATTGATGAGATATATTATGTAATATTTTTTCGTCGGAAAATTGTTTGGAAAATAGCAGACATTTTAAATTTGTAGAGTTTGTGCCGATGGCCGATTTAAAGAAAGAGTTGACACAGCCTCTTGGTTCATCGGAATGTTGTGAATGTAACAGTGCTCGACATTTACGAAATGAAGAGAGTGTACATTTCTACCTTTACATTAAGTTTGAGAAATAAGTGAAGAACTAAAAATAGAAGGACTTTTATTATTTACCATTGACGGTTTCTGTAACATAGAATGGTGACAATATAATTTTATCGAAAAGTTCTGTAAATATAAAGTACTTTATTGTTTCATAGAAATTGTTACCGTGTTTGTACCGCTACTAAAATTAATTAAAAGCGGGCCGGAACTTATTCTCGTGAGGGTGCTTTAAGAAGTATAAAATAGTGTTCATTTCTGCGGCCGGTCCAGTGTTGTGTACCAAAGGGTACGGGCAGGATCCAGTACGCCTTCTTCTACATGACATTCTATTATGTAAGAAAATTATACTTTATTTCAATTGTCATTTGGCATTTGAAGATCAAGGAGTTTAGTTATTTGGTATAATTGGTAATTTATATTGTGGTTACCCATAAAATGTTAATCCCAGGGTTAATATGGTCTATTGAATGAGCTTTAAAAAGGCGTAAAGGTTGTAATAATACCACTTTTCAAATAGGTAATAGGCGTATTAAGGTTTCTTATTTTTGTTTGTGTCATTAACCTGCAATAATTATGTTTCAAAAGAAATACGCTGTTTACATTTATTTCCAATGTTACACAACTCAACAGTACTAAATTAAGTTTCAATTAACACTATATCTTATTAACAAACAAATCGTAGTCGAGATTGCAGACAAATGACGTATTGAATAAAGCTGGTATTATAATTAACATTCATAAAAGAAAAAAATATTTTTAATTCCACTTCTATTGAAACGGACACCGTTTAACGATATTAAGAAGAAATTAACTCAATTAATGGTTATTGATTACTCACAGGTCTACGTATACAATTTTTGGTCGTGTTATAAAGGATTTCACAACAATTATACGAGTTGAATTACCAGATGTTTATGAAAAGAATTAGCAATTGGTTAGCACGGTACTCTAGCAATGTACAGGTCGTAGGTTCAAATGTAGTAATTCAGCTATAGTATTTAACACTCTGTTTCAGTTTTGACGAATTACAGTCGATTCACGATAGCTGCTTTTAAAACAATTGCATCATATGTAGTGAACCAAATTATATCGAATATTTTTATGCGAAATATAGTTCAGTAGTTCTAGAGAAGCATATCTACCACGATTGTTATAGTACATTCCATAATTCAATATTATACCCTACCATGCAAAGATTAACAAGCGTTTTAGTGTGACTATTTATACATTATATTGGTTCAACTAAACTTAAAATCTATCATAGGTAACATACCTACTGTGAATTTTACAAATTTTGGGATGGAAACTAAGTTAATCTATTAGTCTATGTAGCTTTATTCGCCATGTCGATTTAGTACCTTTGCAACCGAATTTGAGCTCGTCCCAAACGTTAGAAGAAGACATGACCTAAAGAGATTGTGCAGTTCTTAGGCAAGGAACAACGGCAAAATTGGAGGGAGGGGAGACAATTGCCCAAGAAAGCAGCACCGGGGTTGTTATTCAAAAGTGGCGTGACAGGAGAAATGTCCTGATGCTGTCAACAAAGCATACCGGCGAGATGAAAACCACCCAGAAGAGGCATGGAGCTATAGAAAAGCCATCTTGGGTGATTGAATATAACAAAGACATAACATATAGGGCGGGATGCTCGAACTTTCCGAGCTCCTTCAACCACAATCATGAATTCCCCGCATACATACATACATCACGTATATATGCATGGTGAGATTAAGGATGGGTGTCATCAGGATGTGATCGGAAGGAACGGAGTTAGGGTTATGAGGGGGAAAATACTACCCCAGCATTCGCGTAAGTAGTCACACATGGTGTGCATATACAAAGTGACCATGCCGCTACATGTGTGTGAGGAAAACTCCATGAAAAAACCTCATACAAGGTAGACGGTAACGGGAATCGAATCCATCACCTCCTGAATGCTAGGCAGGTCGTGTCACTATTACGCAACTAGCTCGGTCAATGTACTGGAAAATAAAAAAAATGAGTGTGACCGAATTCAAGGAAGAAATCATTGAAAGTGTGGCAGGTGAAATGGATGCTCCTCCGCAACATCGACACCAGAGCCAGTGCAGCCTTGTCAGAAGCTACAAGACCAGGGACGAGCTGGACAAGGTGTCATGTGTGTTATGAGAAGATTTCCAAGGAGGAAGAAAGATCTGCGGCTATGAAGACAACACAAACAAAACTGAAATGCACAACATGTGAAGCGTTTTATTGAATGGACTGTTTCTTTGTGGTTCATATATGTCAAGTGATTCAAGGAAAAAAACTGCATAATACAATATGAGATAACTGTATATGAGTAATTAGATACAAGAAAGGTAGTGCAGAAGTGCGTGGTGACACATTAGTGTCACGGCGCCCTAACGATGTTTAGATACAGTTATGGCCTCGTGAGACCAATGTGTCACCACAGATTCAAATATGATTTTTTGTTCAAATTTTCAATAAATATTTCACATCAATAAATATCATTTTACCTTTATTTTACACGATTCAACAAAAAAATTGGGGCCACAATGATTTTATAAGTTTGGCATAGTGGGCACTCAAAGTATTAATCAAGATTAAACAATGCAATAGTACTTCCGTACAGTAGTGACGGTACTAACACGCCTTTATAGATTGCTCGTTTCGCAGCCAGGCTCATGCTTTCGTTTCTCAGTATCGTCCACATACTTCGAATTACTTTCCTTCCAGCATTAACCATTCGTCCAATCTCGTCATCTATTGTGCCATCTACAGTAAACATTAAATCCAGATATATCAACTCGCCCATTTATTCCACAATTTTTGGATCACCCCAAACACTTAGCAAATAATATTGGGGGAAGTCAAAGTTTATTTCAACCTTTCATAACAATATATATATATATATATATATATATATATATATATATATATATATATATATATATATATATATATATATATATATATGTTATATTTACCAAATGCCCACGAGATCACTTTCCGGCTGCCATTTTTTTATTTATCTATCGATTTAAATGAAACTTGGCAGGGTTGTTACTCTAACCAAACGTCATTTTTAGGAATTTGTTTTTAAAGCAGCACAATTTTAATGCATTTCTTTGCGTATTTTCCCAATTTTTTCAGTCAACGATTGAACAAAATTTATTTTAAAACAAACAGTGTAATAATTTTAAACAGTATTAAAAATAATTTAAAAAAATTAATAACATTAACAATAATACGTATAACATTAACAATAGATCTTTCTTGCTGATTCTGCGCCAATGTCTAATTCAAAGGCAATTTCCCTTGTGGATGCTATGGGGTTTGAATGACATATGCTATTACATTTTCTTCCGTTTGTTAATTAATAATAAAATGTTGTTGCAAATTACCTGGTTCTTGGCGCATTTTTCTCATAAGGTAGATAATGTATTGTCTTGTAGGATGATGAAGACGCTCAGAATATTCTTGCCGATAAATTCGTTCGGTTTCCGCTGCATTTTTGGCACATTGTCCATACATAATAAGTATATCAACCTGCTCACTCTTGGTAAACATTTTTGTTAATTTTATAATTAAACTAAGTATAAACTTTAATTTAATTTTTTAGTAAAATATTAGATTTATGTTAATAAACAACAACCATTATTATTACCTGTCAAACTTTTAAATTTACCATAGTGTTTCCATGGCAACCTAGCCACCTATTGTTTTCATGGCAACTGATGTGCTGTGACATAGGAATTTTTCTGAGTTCCGGTACTGATAGCTGACTGTGAACTTATGTTGGTAGGCAATTGGTTGTTCATGTTAATTTGGCAAGTGCTGTTATTGAATAATACCTTATTAACCAGTGTTCTAGGAAAATTATTATCGATGAACATGTTAGATAATTTATGAAGATTCTTCTGTAGTAAACTATGATGGGATAATCTGATAATTCTGTTTTTTAACCCTTTTAGTGTGTTGATCTTCTGTAACATTATGTGATTAGATTTGAAATTGATGT
>JARFJB010000036.1:3652500-3805000 GCA_036346205.1 Vesta saturnalis | reverse complement strand
CACGCACACGCACACGCACACGCACACCCACTCGCACACGCACACGCAACGCACACGCACACGCAGACGCAGACGCAGACGCAGACGCAGACGCAGACGTAGACGCAGACGCAGACGCAGACGCAGACGCAGACGTAGACGCAAGCCGCAGACTCAGACGCAGACGCAGACGCAGACGCAGACGCAGACGCAGACGCAGACGCAGACGCAGACGCAGACGCAGACTCAGACGCAGAGGCAGACGCAGACGCAGACGCAGATGCAGACGCAGACGCAGACGCAGACGCAGACGCAGACGCAGACGCAGACGCAGACGCAGACGCAGACGCAGACGCAGACGCAGACGCAGACGCAGACGCAGACGCAGACGCAGACGCAGAGGCAGACGCAGACGCAGACGCAGAAGCAGACGCAGACGCAGACGCAGACGCAGACGCAGACGCAGACGCAGACGCAGACGCAGACGCAGACGCAGACGCAGACGCAGACGTAGACGCAGACGCAGACTCAGACGCAGACGCAGACGCAGACGCAGACCCAGACCCAGACGTAGACGCAGAAGCAGACGCAGACACAGACACCAGACACAGACTCAGACACAGACACACGCAGCAGCACACTCACACTTAGCACACACACACACACACACACACACACGCACGCACGCAGCACACACACAAATATATATATATATATATATATATATATATATATATATATATATATATATATATATATATATATATATTTAAAGTTAACTCTTAAACTACTTACAGTAAAAGATTAACGCAAGTGGGTGTTGAACCTACGACCTCTATTTTGTTAGAGTAGGGCTCTTCTAAGTGAGCTATTGAGGAGGCAAGTCACACTCGGCTTAAACTGAAACTGTATGTACTTCCCTAGTTACAATGTCTTATAATTATTGTACACGTTGAATGATCACATGGCATACACGAGAGTTTACTGTTGTACTGTGTAAGTACGGAAATGTGTAAGTACCAACTCCAAATTCCTTCTAATCCTTCACAGAATAGGACAAATAGAAAACATTGTTATTACTTGAAAATACCTTAATATACCTTCGTGTGTGAAATAGAGGCTTTTCGTGAATTGGTATGCATCCTACGAACAACCTACACTTAATTGATGTTATACTAAAATCGGATTGGAATTTAAAAAAAAAAGGTTTATCTATGTATCATCTGAACAAAGTGTTTAGCTTTTTCCTAATCCACCTATTCCAATACTAATTTCTTTTATTCTGTAAACTTCGTTACTTCCATAACGAACGTTCCCAACGTTTTTCTATGGGGCGTCTCAGAAAAGTAGAATCCATGCCTATAGCGATAATACTCACAAAACGACGATGATTAAGAAAAGGAAGATTATTTGTGAGAGTTAATAAACCAGAAAGCTATCTTTAGATAGTGTTAAGTAGACAAGCGTGGTGAGAGGGATCCATACCCAAATATGTTATTAGTGCTCCAGGTTACCTCTGATTTACAAGGTACATGAAGTATGCAGGGTTGCTAGAGAGAAAATGATCCTAACCCTAAGCCTAGCCTTTAGCAAAGATGAGATACATGATTATATCAAAGGGTATTATACTCGAATTCGATACTAATCAGACTCGTTTTTCTAGTGTTTGACCGGACGTGCGGATAGAGTAGGGTTTTGATGATTTCCTTAGAAAAATTGAATGTCTGGGTTCTGGTAGGTGCAAAATACAATCCGAACAGCTGTGCATTAGATTTTTGGTGGAAACCAGTAGGTTGTTGTGATGGAGGAATATTGTAGTTACGGTGCCCTGAAGACTCTTGAATTTCGGATATGTTAAAGAAATGTCCATCAAGTACGGCATAGATATTGTGATTGGATAAAAAAATCTACGGTCTATGTAAATATCTTTTGGAGCAGATCACGGGTTGGTTAAAAAGTGTAGTGCACAGAATGCTATCGAAAGATATGTTTAGGGTTCTAAACAGCTCACATAAAATAACAGACTTATGTAAGGATGCCGGTTGCTATAATTAAAGTAAAAAAGAAAAGATATCGATCTGATTGTATATAATAAAAATACATGCACGCATAGATGCTGTAATAATAACATTATGCATATTTTAAATTAAGACGCCAAGAGGACCGGATGGTTCAGTTGTGATAGAACCAACATCTTTATGGAATAACATAAAAGTAGACTGATTGCACACGAACCATGGATTAAAATATATCAGCAACATCGATATTGTGTATATTTTAATCTGAGACGCCAAAAAGATTATTTTGTTATACTAAAATGACATGCAACATCGCTAGACGCCATAATGATATTTAGCAACACTTTGATATACGGTTTCCAAAATGATTGTCAAACGTACGAAAATTATGAGAATCAGAAAAAAAAATGTTGTTTTAAATGTACTTGAACGTAATGTAAGAGAATACGTCTCGTTCAAGTGCACGTCAAGTTCTTAGTTCGGGTCCAAAAGTAGTCAAGTGCTTGAGAAAAATTCATACACAAATCAGTTCGATTCAGTCTTTCTCAGGACTAATTCTGATGATGGAAACAGTGTTCTTTTACAAAACGCGGCACTATGAAAACATAAACTGTGGAAATGGACTGATCAACTCAAGCAATGAAACCACAGTTACAAAACCCTTATAATACAGATTCAGTATATAAGTACTAGTACTTTTTAAAATACTGCTGTTCTTAGTCTTACTAATAAAAGATATTAGTATATACACTAATTTATAATCATCCATGACTGATTCCAGCGTATTTACCCTTACAGTATTTAGTGTGTTGGAAAATAATAAACTTTGAATTCGCCCATTGGCGTTTGCGTTTATTATACAATGTCCTAATTATAAGCACCCATTATATAATTAGAACTACAAAAGCATCTAACATAGTCATTAATTAGTATAACAAAGGTTAACGATGGCAATAGGTTTCAGAAAGCTAGAAGTGCTTTCCGAATAGTAACAATCTTAGATACAACAGTTTAAACGGCAACGAAATAAATGGAAGCTAACAAAGTTGTAGTCAATTTTAATAATTTTATAGTAACGTATTAACGTGTTTACATTTGTAAATGTTCTAAACAAAAACCGCACGACGAGAGTACTAAAATGCATACAACATTATCGGCAAGCGGTTGTAAGCCGCCGTTAATAGCATATTCATATATGCATGAGCTTGGCTTGTTACACATAGTGTATGTGTGTAATCAGCGCAATCGCTAATGAAGATATAATGAGGTTCTCGTGATTACTAAAATTCTCTTGAGCGTTGTGGACCGATGTGAAATAGAAACAAAGAAAATGTATGAAAGGAATACTTACCAAGGTGTTATGATACATTCTTTTTTATAAATTAGAAAAGATAAACATTTTCTAAAATACCTTTATGTAATTACAATTACGATGTCCCTTATGTAAGATGATTGTTTAACTTATAGTAACCCCTTATATTTATATTTATAATTAATGAGAGGTGTCCTTATTTCATGAAATTTAACCTAAATTACAACTTTATTTAACCAAGTTAACTAATCAAGAACTGTAAACTTTCTGTTTGATATTACTTATAAAATATAGTCTCCATTCGTGCTTAATTACTTTATCCAACAATAAATTATACGTAATTTCTTCTGTATTCCAGGTAATATTTAGAGAAATGTATTTTTTAATTATAATTGAACACACACTGTGTTTATTAGCTCCTTTTAGTCGCAGGTTTAATGTAATTAAAATAATTTGGACGTCAAATACAATGTATTGTAGTATCCCTAAGTATCCTATCCTTAGAAGTGTAATTTGAAGTTATACTAATTAAAAGACTATAAAATCGTTTGTTTCCAAAGCGTATCAGGTGGGCGCTAATTGTGTTTGGATTAAAATAACCGCAAATTACACGTCTGTACAAAGCATACTTAGTGTAGGCAGGTATACATAAAATAAAGTGAGGTGAAGGGAATATATAAAAAAAATAAGTGGAGAAAGGCTAAATAAGAATTAAATATCTGGCGTGGAACAACACACGACCTTCCAACCTACAAAATAGAAATTAACAAAAAATGAAATAAATTTAATAATATTTTTTAAGCATAATAATAGGTTCACATAAAAAAACAAGTCCAATCATCTAATATGTGGAATGTGATTAAATAAATAAAATATCTGGTGTGGAACACACACGACCTTCCAACCTGCAACATGGAAATTAAAAGAAATGAAATAATGTTAACAACGTTTTTTAAGGATGCAACCTCTTTTATAAGAAGCTCGTTACGAAAATACACAATATTGTAAACGCAAAAACAATAATCTATGTCATACAGACGTTTAAAACTTGACAGAGGTTAATAGACATCTAGATGATAACTTAAATTAAAAGAAATGAAATAATTTTAATTTCAATTTTTAGGAAGACTATGCAACCTCCATTTTATACGTTCATAACGAAAACAGACAACATTGTAAAAACAAAAACAATAATCTGTGCCAGAGTGACGCTTAAAACTTCATGTCAGATAGAGATTCATAGGCATAAATACAAGTTAACGTAAAAAAAATTCTAAAGCCGACCGCTTCTCCAAAATTATCGATATTACATTAGAAAACTTTATATAGATCATTTATGTAAAACTAAATTTTCTTTAAATAATGCGTGTCTCCACTTTTTTTTATAAAATTAATCCTTATTCACTTAAATTACACTTAAATTCTACCTGCATAGAAAAAATTGCATAGAACATAAATAATCGATATACTTGAGGTCTATAGCTAGGTATTTTTATATCTATGAGTACTCCCAAAATCTAATAAGCTCTAAACCAAAGAAAAACAAGGTTAAATACAAAATTTTAAGCACATAGGTATCTTCGTTCTGGAGTTATCGTTGATTCTAACACATCCATACACAGACACGCGCGCGCGCACGCAGGCACGCACGCACCCACGCACGCACCTACACACTCACTCACACACACACGCGCACGTACGCACGCCCACTCGCACACGCACACGCTCACGCACACGCACACGAACACGCTCGCGCAAGCGCAAGCACAAGCGCACGCGCAAGCGCAAGCGCAAGCGCACGCGCAAGCGCACGCGCACGCGCACGCGCACGCGCACGCTCACGCTCACGCGCACGCGCACGCTCACGCCACCGCTCCGCTCCCGCTCCCGCGCCGCGCCGCGCCGCGCCCGCGCCGCGCGCCCGCGCCGCGCGCACGCGCACGCGCGCGCACGCGCACACGCGACCGCACACGCACACGCACACGCACACCACGCACACGCACACGCACACGCACACGCACACGCACGCACACGCACACGCACACGCACACGCACACGCACACGCACACGCACACGCACACGCACACGCACACACACACACACACACACGATTTAGCGATTGTGAAAAAAAGGTCAATTGCGTAACCTTCTATACCTACATATGTATGTATATGTAGATTGGAAGGTAAAAAGCAGTATAAAAGTGAGGAGGTTAAGAAAAACAGTGATAAGAAGACCCAGATAAAGGGAAAGTTGCTAAAAGTATTAATTGCGACGTTGCCATGTTTACAAAATTTGGGCAAAATGAGAGTATGAATTATAAAGGTAGACAAGGAGCAAGGGGACAGAGCAGTGGTTCAATGTAACAGTACCCAGCTTCAGAGGAAATAGCGGACAGTTTTAAAAGAAAAAGAGATTCAAATACACTAAAAAAGAAACCAACGGGGTACCAAGTACCGTTACAGTAAGCAAAAAACAGCGCGATTGCCAAAAATAAACATCGATGCCCCAACCCAACAGCTAATAAGAGTAAACTACACAAAGAAATGTGAATTGAAGGAAGTAAAGGTGAAGAAATGGATGAACTAAAAGCGATATTTGCTAACATGAGTATTGATATCGAACAAGAGTTCCAAATATTAATAAATGAAATGAAGGAAAGAGAAGATCAATGGAATGAAGAGAAAAAGAAGATGGAGGAGGTTCTAGAAGAAAAAATAGAGAACGTAGAAGATCAGAAAACTTTGAAAAAGTAATATAGTTATAACAGGACTGAGGGCAGAGGAAAATACCAGACCCGAGGTAGAAGATGTTATGCAACAAAAATTAAACCAAGAACCGATAATAAGTGACGCATACAAGGTTAGTGAGTATAAAGGATTAACACATAATAGTGATGGACCTAGCAAACTGTCCAGAAAAACAGAAAATTATGAGGAATAAGAATAAACTAAGAAGCGAAGGAATCTTCATAGAAAACGATTTAACACTAGATGAAAGAAAAGTAAAATTCAGAATTAGAGAAAAAGCAAGGTAAGAAAAATCAGAAGGAAAAAGACAAAAATAGGCTACAGAAAGCCTTTCTAAATGGAAACTATATTAATGGAAGGATAAGACTGGTAGAAAAAAAGAAAAAGGAAACAGAGATAAGAAACCAATAATAAAACAAAGAAATGGGAACGATAATAAGATGACAAAAAATTCAACGAAACGGCCAACGAAAGGAAAACCTAAAGGAAAAAATAAGTTCATGGGAACTTGGAATGTAAGAGGATTGTATAGAGAAGGAAGTCGCCAACAGTTAATAAAGGAAGCAGAAAGATATAAGACTTACTGGCAATACACGAAATCAATTTAAAAGGGGCGCAAATTGAAGATATAGGATTCACTCTGTTAAATGGAGGAACAGTGTTTTTAGTTAGCAAAGAAGTAAAACCAGTAATAGTGGAAATTAATGAAAGATTAAGCTACTTAAGATTGAGGGGTAAATGTAGGAAAATAAGTATAATTAAAATACATGCTCCATCAGAAGCGGCTAAAGAAGAAGGAAAGTAGCAATTTTATGAAGAATTAGAAACGGTCTATGATAGAATACGAAGATATGATGTAAAGATGGTGAGAGGTGATGCCAATGCAAAATTAGGAAGATAAAACCGTTACAGAGATGTAATAGAAGTTAATCGCAAACATACAGAAACAAATAATAATGAGAAGAATCATAAACTTTGCAGCACAAAGAAGACTAAAAGTAAAAGCGACATATTTAAACCACAAATAGATAAATAAAGGCAATGGATCTCTCCAGACGGGAAATGTACAAATCAAATTGACTATGTATTGATAGTAGAAAAACATATCACGTTAATCCAAGATGTGTAAACCCAAAGAGGGGCTGAAATGGGAAGTGATCACTTCTAGGTAAAAGTTAAGTTTAAGCAGCAGCTCCTAAAAACAAAAAAGCAGAACAGGTACGCAATTTCAAATATGATACAGAGCAACTGAAGAAAGAAGAAGTACAAAAAGGCTACGAAAAAGGCATACAAAAATAACTAGAAGGATCCCCTCAAGGAGCTGAGATTAATTCAGATTGAGGAATAATAAAAAATGTAATAAAGCAAGAAATGAATAATAAAGTAAAGTCAAAGCCGCAGCAGAAGAAAAAATAATGGTTTGATGAAGAATGTAAAGAAGTATTAGAAGTAAGAGGAAAAGCGAAAATTAAATTGCTAAAAAATGACGGATGATAATTATAAGGAATACAGAGAGGCAAAAAAGGAAGCAAGCAAGATCTACAGGCGGAAGAAACGACAACTCCAGATGAAACAAATAGAGGGACCAGAAGAGAACTATAGATATGTCAAAAGAGGGTATAAAGTAAGAATTTCAGTTCATAATGGAAAACACGGCAATTTAATAAGCGAAGAAAATAAAATACTAGAAAGATGGGCAGAATATTACAAACAAAATTTAAGCATAGAATATACGCCACATAGCCAATGGATAGAAATAGGAAGTATAAAGTAAGAAACAAGACTACCTACACCGAAAGAAGTAGAACAGATAGTAGTACATAATACGAAAAATAACAAAAGCCCTGGAATAGATGCAAAATAGAGGAACTAATATATGGAGGAAAAAAGCTAAAAGAGAGGATCAATTTGCTGATAGAAAAAATCTGGAAGGAAGAAAGAGTTCCAAATGAATGGGAAGAAACTGTAATATGCCCCATACATAAAAAAGGTGACCAAACCAACTGCGAGAATTATAATCCCCATACCTTTACTAAACGTGGCATACAAAGTCCTAACCCAACTGATAAACAGAAGATTGCGAGATGAAGTGGAAGATAAGTTAGGGAAATACCAGAAGAAACCGATCAACAGTAGATCACATAATCACCCTGAGGACAATACAAAAATATGTTTACGGAAAACAATTGACGTCCACGGGCTCTTTATAGATTTCCGTATGATAAAATCATTAGAAGTGAAGTAATAAAACAATGCATGAACTACAAGCTCCATCTAAATTAATAAAATTGACCATAATGACGCTTAGAAGAACAATAAATCAAATCAAAATAAACGGGAGAGTAAATAATAAATTTATAATTAACAGCGGACTAAAACAGGGAGACCCACTCTCCACAACATTATTTAACATAGCCCTAGAGCAACTTTTAAAGAAAAGTGGTATTAATAGGGAAGAAACCATACTAAAGAATTCGCACCAAAGTATGGTATTTACAGATGTACTATTGACAAGAACATAAGAGGAGCGAAAAAGTATTACAAAACAACTAGAAGAAGAGGCTAGGAAAACAGGTTAAACGTTTAACGAAACAAAAACACAATACAAGATAATGGGAAGAACACAGTGATTTTCAGAGCATTTAAACATGAACGCAAGAGGGGAAAAACATAATCTTAGAAAAGAAAATACAGTTACATATTTAGGGTGTGAGTTGAATAGCCAAGGAGAGCAATCATGTGAGATAGATAGAAGGATAGTAGCAGCAAGCAGAATCGCTAGTGCACCCAGAAAGTCTTTTACTGCTAAGACAGTATCGCTGGCATCGAAAGTACGTCTTTATAAATCGGTAGTGAGATCAGTACTGTGTTATGGAAGTGAAACATGGGTGGCGAAATCAAGAAGTTGGATATATGGGAGAGAAAAGTATTACGAGGAATCTATGGTGGGGTAAAGGAGATCGACGGATTGAGAAGAAGAACGAACATAGTCACAAGAATTGTATAAGGAGCGGGGAATTATAACCATAGTAAAGCTAAGTAGATTAAGGTGGCTGGGCCATCTGGA
Source organism: Vesta saturnalis (assembly GCA_036346205.1). Classification (NCBI taxonomy): domain Eukaryota; kingdom Metazoa; phylum Arthropoda; class Insecta; order Coleoptera; family Lampyridae; genus Vesta; species Vesta saturnalis. The sequence goes on along the minus strand of JARFJB010000036.1, from coordinate 3,795,874 downwards.
ACGAATGGGAATGAAAATAGTGCCAAACAGGGTGTTCACCTGAAGCAGAAGGATGAAGTCACAGAGGCGACCAAAGATAAGCTGGTGGGAATCTGTTTAGAAAGACCTGGAAAAGCTTAATCTGACGAACTGGGAAAAAATTGCCAGCAACAGAAAGAGATGGAAGGAAGATACCCAAAAATTCATGGGCCTTTAAGGTCGCAAGTGCTGACAAACATATATAGAGGGTGTCCCAACGATTTGGGGGTGGAAGATTATGACTATAATGTTGATTTAATAAAAAATCTTATAAGATTATTGTAGTCAACAACGAGGATTATCTTGTAAAAATATTTTTGTATATACAGAGTACTACACTAAACTTGTATTTTTTTTAATGGAACATCCTATATATTTTTATATATTTGAATTCTCTGTTAAATTCTGAGCAAAATGATATGAGGTACTATGGGTCTACGACTAACGGTTCACAAGTTATTGACAATTTCTATATAAAAAAATTAGTCAATTAAGTAGGCTACTGTTCCACCATCTTGAAAGATATCTGAGGGAAATTTTGAGATCTATTTTTCCAATCTGTCTAGTTTTAACTTCTATATTCAGATTGTAGACTATTTTCTTTGCATATACAGGATGGTCCATTCTGCTCAGTGTTATTTTTCTCATTTTTTTTAAAAGGCACACCCTGTATTTTTTTACAGATTTGAATAGCATTTTTTATGGGCTTTCTATAGATACTCACTTAAATGTTTTTGAATTATTTAGTGATAAAGTTGAAAATTGTTATTTTTTATTTTCGTTGAATTTGTTGTCACAATATAAAATAAATAAAGACAATATCATCATAATTCAAAAAAAATGAAACAATGCTAATTGCTATAAAACGGTGAATCTATATTTATGACACAATTCAACATTTTGCACTATAAAAGAGCAACGCTTAATAATTATTTACCCGTAGAACTGCATAACTATAAACTTTAACTTAAAACTTAACTTAAACTTTAAAATGGAAGTATAGAATACAATGAATTACAAATTTTATATTAATTCGAAGTTTCATATTGGCTTGTGTAGTAGGAAAATCCCTATACGCCTCCTGTTTCACATATCCCCACAGAAAAAAGCCTAGGGGAGTGAGATCGGGTGATCTCGCTGGACAATGAATGGTACTACCGCGACCTGTCCAGCGATCTTCGCGCCAATTGGCATTTTGGTAATACATACCTTGTCAAGTATGTAGATTCACATTTTTAAGCAACTGTAACAAATCTTGATGGAATTGCAGATATCTTTCGCCTGTCAGGGAACCATCGAAAAAAAAAGGTCCTATTACATCAGTATTGATAATACCACCGCACACATTCACAGTCCACTGATGCCGGTAATCTACTTGTACCCAGTGTGGATTTCCTACGGAGTAATAGTGACTATTATGTTTATTAGCGACTCCTATGCTATTAAAACTTGCTTCGTCGCTAAAAAGCACAAAGTCAACAAAATTGGCTTGTTGTTTAATTTTGTCCAGAATAATATTGCAAAATGCGGCACGAGTTACGAAATCTTGCGGTCCTAGGCTTTGATGGAAACACAATTGGTATGGGTGATATTTATGTTTGATTATAATTTAAATTTTGCTCGGATCTACTTGTACCGCAATCTGACGAACACTTCCGTGAAGATTGTCTTCTAAATGTAATGAAACTGTCAACTCGATTTCTTCGTTTGCAACTATACGATTTTCTACATCTCTTCTTTTTGTATATGATATTTGCTGTATCTTCATATCGTTCTCGAAGAAGTTGAAACGCTTCAGGTCTTACATGTCTACCTAAAGGGTAGGGGAGAGTGGGGCAAGTTGACGACGTTAAGGAAAAAAAATCGTAAAATTAAAACGCAAATATTTTTTGAATCCAAACTGTATTATAAAGAACACCACACATGTTGCCAATTTAACTAAAAATTTAAATGAAATTCGCATGGGAAAAAAACACAAAAAAAACGATTTTCACAATTTGGTGCATTTTTTTCATCTTGCCCCACCGATGGGGCATGATGGCGTACATATAGGGGCAAGATAACGATTATCGGCAGAAGTCACATATAAATGGCCCGTTCTGTTCGTAAGCTGTGCATGATTCATGCCGCCATGCCTCGCAACAGGCACACTGAATCCAGTCCTCTGTTGGGGGTTCAATATATCTCTCCTCACAAGCCCGACAAAAAATTTCTTTGTTTGTTTCCTTATTAGCTTCAGATGCTGAGATTGTCCCAAATACATATTTCTTTACTATCTCGCACTTTATTTTCTTCAGATTAACTTTTCCGCTTTTTTGCCGTTCTTTTTCTTCAACCTCTTCCTTATTTGGAGTAGAGGTTATTACTGACGCCTTCTGCTTCTTCCTTTCGGTTTGATTTAGAGGGCGATTATATTTTGGAAGTAGTCTAATTTGAACGAGGGCTTTATGATCTTCCGCTATTTGCTTTGAAGTTGAAAGTTGAGGGAGTTCTTGGTGTAGTTGCTGTCCAGATGGGCCTGCTACAGCGCAGTCCGGCATTGCATTATTGTCGGGTTTATTTATCAGAGGTTCATCATCACTGGAGGAGTCTTCTTCAGCAGTTGTTGGATAAGCGGTATTTTGATTTTTAGCGATATTTGGACGTTCACTTACTAGAGTTGGCGCAAATTCTGTCTCATCAAACACATTCGGGTTATATGGTTCAATCCCGCACTTCAAGAAACTTTTAACAGCAGTTCCAATGGTTGCAGCTTTTAAATATGATTGTCCAAAAAGTTTCCCTACGTCTTTATCTGTTATTGTTTTTCCAGGGTTATTTACAAGAAAATTGTCACAAGCTTGGCTGTAATAAGTCTTTAAAGGAGCAAAAAATCCCACGTCCAAAGGTTGCATACGGTGCGCCGTATGTGGAGGTAACCCCAACATAATTATTCCACTATCTCTACATAGGTTGATCGCTTCTAAAGAACAGTGGGAAGAATGGTTGTCTACAATCAGCAAAATGGGCACTTCTTTGGAAGGATGGGTAAATTTTATAAAATGTCGAAGATACTGGACAAAACTTTCACTGTTCATCCATCCACTTTGCTGTGCAATGCCATTACTATTTGGGGGACATCCATTCAACAGTTCTGATCGCATCCTTACCCTTAGCGTTAATATTGTATAAGGTTGTTTTACCGTTATTATTAATTTTACTGTTAGCGGATTTTGAATTTTTAAAATCCTGCTGTTAGATTTATTTTCCGACTCTTCTAATGAACTGCGTAAAAAATCTTCGTCTGAATACTTGCTTCCAGAATCTTCCGTTTCTGGAATGAGAATGGTGGATTCTCCAGAGAAAGTTTTCGTTTCAAGTGCTTGGTCAGTCCAATAACAGGAGCTAGACGTTTGAGCAATGTCAACATTCACATTATCAGAAGATTCAGTTACAGATTCATTTATATTAGAGTCAACGGTCAAACTTTTTAAATAATCAACTACTTTTTGGGTCACACTTACTTCAGTTATGTTACTAAATCCCTGAGAAAGAATATTTGTATGATACAATATCACGTGTTTTTCATTTAAATTAGGCTTTACCTTACTCTTCAGTGATTCATTTTTTTCATGCGATGAATTACTTTTTGTCTTCGTAAGTACTTGACTAACTGTATTAGTTAAGAGAGTGTTCTCAATTTCCAAATTTTCTAAATTGTAGTAACTTTTTTTTTGAGATTCATTTTCACTCAACTGCTGAGCAAGATTCTGTTATTAAAAAAATTAAAAAATTAAGTCAGCGCGCCAAAATTGCAGTACAGAAACAAAAAGCCATAAATTACAGATTAGTTTTACCTTGGAATTGCTGAAGTAGGAATGCTCGGCAGCAAAGCTTTCGTCAACAAATGTTCTACAATTCGATGTCTCAGGCAGTGAGATGGTTAACATGTTCCAATATCTAAAAATGTTCAGTTTTTAAAACAGGGATGCTATACTTGCTCCGTTATTACGAGGTCTCGAGCTTGGCATGCGACATAATCATAAGATTCAGGGGATTAAGAGTCCATCACCCGGTCCAATTTCGAACGAGTAAAGCGATTCAGAAGAATCGGTATATCTCTGAAGTTATTTAAATTACTAACTTGAAATAAAAACTGGTGGAAAGAAGAATCTTAATTGCATACTTCCGATCAAACAGAATTGCAAAAAAGAATTCATAATCCTACAGATGGAAACATTAGCCGGTTTTTGGGGTTTGTTGGGGTTTTGAAGAATTCACGTATCTTCATATGCATAAATCATAACTATGTAAAAAATGTGTCGATTTAAAGATAAAACACTATACCTTGCTCCCCGTTTAGCAGATTTTTTAACATCTTATTGAGGCACATACAAAAACAAAACTGAAAAACAGAATCAAAATTTTGCAAATACGAAGCATGCAATTAAGTTTCTCCTTTTCACCACTTTTCATTTCAAGTTAAAAATTTAAATAACGTCAGAGATATAGCGATTCTTCTGAACCGCTTTACTCGTTCGAAATTGGACCGTGCAATGGACTCATAACGGAAATTTTTTCTTACACTATTATCTTATTAACTTAGCTCAAAAACGACAGCATGCAGCCCGCGAGTCTCTCAGTCTATGCTCGTTGAAATCTATCAATCGCAATTACAATCATAGAAATTTATTAATTTCAACCTCCAGCAATCCATAGAGATAAATGGTCACTGCAACTATTTTACCTTATCTGACATACACTTTTTAAAAATTGAGCATTGGATTATAAATTTTGTTGAGCAAGTCCTGCCTAATTATCATTATCGTTAACATAATCAGCCACGGCATGGACTTTCTATTCCATGTCCATGTCACTAAGGCAAAATAAGTATACATGTATTTCCTATGTTGAGACGAAAAAAACCATACTGTATGTGCAGATAATTTTATCTTAGCAAATCTGAAATAATTAAAGCTAAAGCAACAGAATTATCAGGTTCAAAAATGTAACATAATATTAATGCAGACAAACGTATTTGTGATAACAGTTGTCGAAATATGTAGAATGCATATTTTGTACGTAACTAAAATAACGAGTACGCATTAACCTAATTATGAGTTTACTACATTCCACAATTGCATGTCATTTCTTTTTAATTTGGTTAACTTGGCAATTTATTGCTTATCGTATATTCATATGTCATATGTAATTATGAGTAAAATAACCAAAAAAGGATAAAACCCGAAGTCGCTTCCCATCCCATGTATGAAATAGTTATCATTTCAACGACTTTAAGTTTTAATTCTTTACATTTGAAACCTACTTTAACGTCATGAGCCAATATGTTTAAAAACAGTGTCTCAACAATCACGTCTTACGTGAGCAATTTTTTTTATCTACAATACTAAAGGAAATACGTATGTTAATATCTCTCCGTTTAACAGCAAGGTTAACGAAAGTTAGGCATCAGCAAAACAAGATGATAATAAAAAATCTGCCTTCCATTAGACACCATTGAGTTAACACAGTAACACCATAACTATATTTTTTAGATTAAGCATAAAAATGCTTTTATACACAATAACAGTAACATATTGTAATATCGGCATTCTGTGTTTATAGCGCGATTATTTGAAAGTATAGTATGAGCGAAAGATTTACCATCACCATTACATTACAAACACAAACACTACTTTCGAAAAATTTATACGTACAGAATGTTTTATGTCGCCAGGAAAGACACATTTTTCTTATGAAAACTGCACTTTTGCAAGTGTTACAAAAAAGTTTACCTTTTTCAAATACTAATTGTAATAACCGTTTACCTCGACTCATCTTGCTCTGAGGAAAGTCAACATTCACTGAAAATTAATTCATGATACGATACCACCTACTTGCTCAGCCCTGTTGATTTGACAACATGGCACGGCCCGGCAAGGTATGGAGAATCACTAACTTTAATACAAACTGGTCTGGTGACACGGTTCTACATAGCGGGTCTGGCAACTCTTAGTAAATATAATACTTTCTTATGGTTAAAATTTCTTTACCCCTCAAAATCTGTCCTTAGAGTTATAATTGCCATTACCTATACACAAATGTGAATATAAGTGTAAATATGGTATATACGATGGGTCTGTGGTAGCCTTTTGCATATGACGGGTCCGGACACGTCGCTTGATATATATATATATATATATATATATATATATATATATATATATATATATATATATATATATATATATATATATATATATATATATGTTACATTACCGTTCCTGGCAATAATTAAAACATTAGAATTTATTTACAAGTCGCAAAACTGATAAAGGGAATTCGCCATCTAGTGGTGGCTACGCCGTGTTATATGAATGAGATAGGATGAGATGAGGTTGTGTTACATCTTGTTAGTCAGATAAATAATGAAACTACTCAAATTAGGATTAATGAGCTTTGCACAATGAAGGTATAACCCGCTAATTTGCTAAGTTGGGAAAGAACCACCAAGAAAACCCAGTTTATTAAAAGTAATTGCAAAAATACATTAATAAATCAAATAACAAAAAAAAACAATGAAATTGTTAAATATATACCGAAACACCATTAAATCACGTTAAAGTGAGTTGGTGCAGTGTCTGGAACGATGATGACGTTAATCGTTACTATTTTCCCTTTTACCTCCATGGGAACGGTAGCTGATCCAATACTTTTAACCGATTGGCTATTGGCCATAACACAGGTAGATGTCAATTTCTTATTTAATTTTACTCCCACATGAGTTAATTTTGACTAACCCTTACTCCCGATAATGGTCTTCGACGACCCACTCTCAAATTTTAACTGCGATAAAATTCAGACCAAAGACGTAACTCAACATGATGTTATTTTGCGAAAAGCTTTTAATCATTTCCCTATTGTAATAAATAGCCGACTTACGAGACAACGTGCGGCTTCGTATTGCATCGTCTGTCCGTTTCCCGACTTTACTTGGAACAACTCGGACAGCTGTTAACTGTAACTTCCACCTTGCCACATCGGTAGCAAAACCTCTTGTTCTGCGATACCCGACACCTTAACGCAATATGACCAGGCCTCTGGCAATTCCAACAAATCCTCCTGTCGTCTAATGGGGTCTCAACCCGCATATCCACCCTTTTTCGAGAATTAATGAGTACATGTTGAACCGGCATTTTATCAACTTCAACGTGTCGAGCCTCCGAACGAGCTTCTCCTACATATGCTAAATCGTTTCCGACTAGGCGGTACGTAATTGTTCATACCCTGAACGCGCTCTTGAACGCCCGTGCTTCAGTAAATCATTAATCGAATTAATTTCGGTCAAGCCAAGCTGTGCTTGATACGATGGTGCGTTATACGATGGTGCGTTATTTTTCTTTAATAACTTTCGTTCAAATTAGATAATAATGTGCGCATTACGGCGATATAAATTACGATTGGTTCCTCAGTTCCTTGCGTACGTCACTTAATTTCTTCTAATAATCAATCATCGTAATCAATAGGTTGGAATTGAACCTTTAACAATTCCACTAACTCACGACAAGTATTAATTTCTCTCGTAACTGATCTATCGTAAACTAATGAGTTACCGGTAAATAAATCTAAATATTCCCGAAATAGCTGAAATATGTAATTCCGAAATTCGTTCTAAAATGCGCTCAAAGACAATGACTTAAAGTTGTAAGGATGTATAAATGGTATGGTGCCAGGTATAATATTTAATAAGTATAAATCAATGTTTTAAAGCGTTCTCTATACAAATTGTTAAAATGACTAGAGATACATACCATTCATTAAAAGATAATGCCGTTGACTCAGAAGGTAGATTAAATCAGGCCGGTTCATGCTTTTTGATTTGCTTAATTACCACAAATTTCTGCTTGGTTATTTTCACTTAACATCAATACAGTAACTTCTAGGTAACAATACTAAAAATGATCTCGGACGCCAAGTTATTTTTTTGATTATGATCGGAATAACTAAACAGAGGATACAATAAAAAATTCACCAAAATGTCAAAATAAAAGATATACAAATTATGTTTATTAAGCACTTAAATTTGGTATTATATAAAATAAATCTTAAAAATAGCCTTATACTAAGGAATCATTAGGGTTATAAATACCTGTTACACAATTCTGTACAACTTCTTGAGAACCTCTGATTATTATAAAGAATGCGGAAATGCAAACCAAAGATGATGTAATCTTCGTATCAATGTTGCGCAATAATTTTCTAATTCAACTTTGGTTACTTCGATACCAGTTTTGTCGATTTCGAAATCGAAAGGATACTTGGGACGTGATGCAATTTTACCACAACTGTCCTAAAATGCCCTACACGTTGCGGCGCCAACTTTATCTGTTACGGTATAAACTGGCAGTAAAATGAAATAACAGATAAACTTGGCTTTTACTCGACTAACCAGCGGTCGTGGTCACGATAGGGGTTGAAATTCCTAATTACGTCAGTTCACAGCTCGCTCAAAATACTCAAATAACTCGCTTACCTAAATGTAATTTTCGCAGGCGGCACTGGGACCAGCAGATCTCGGCAACCTGATAGGCTTCAAAGATATTTGCACATTAGCTAAATGTTCATTAAAGCGAATTTTGATAGGTCGTTTAGTTTGCCCCACATACATTTATTCACAATTTGAACAATTAATTTAATAAATTCCCGGCCTATCCTGCTTATTCACTTGATCTTTTGGATTGCCTAAAAGAATTTGCAGAGTATTATCGACAGAAGTGACTGCTTTCAAATTAATTTTAACAAAAAATTGTAGATAGACCTTTTGCATAAGCAGGATAGTTTGGTAATTTTACATGCTTTGTTTCTATTTGTTCTCTAGCGTTACCTAATGTTATTACATTCTTATCCTTCATCCTATGTATTTTATTCCTACCTATATTCATAACCACTTCATCTGAGAGCCCATAGTATGCAGCAATTTCTTTTATAGTGAAATGAAAGAGGAAAATTAAGCAATCTATGAACCAAAAATTAAAAGCCACGAGGGTATGCTGCTAACAGCGATTGGATTCATAGGTTATGAATCTTTTAGTGCTAGTTTCCTTACGATAAATATCTATATTTAGTTTACTGCCACTTCTTGTTATCACTGTCAAGGAACGGGAGACTGTCATTTGCCTCGTATCTAGTCCAAACTCTGGGCAAATCGCGTTTTAAGTCTGTCTCAAATTTACCCATGAATAGATTGGCCATAAACAGAGATAAGCTGTTGCTCATTGTCATACCATGTTCTTGCTTGAAAAATTGATAGCTAATGTTGAAAAAGGTTTGTTCCATTCACAAATTTGTTAATTTAAGAAAATATTCTATTTCTTCATCGTCCAAATAGTTTTGTTTCAAAATATATTCTAAATAAACTAAAGTTTGAGCTATTGGAACGCCCGGAAACAATGAACAAACGTCGAATGAGACTAAAATTTCTTCTTCTGTAACTTGAATGTTTTTAAGTTGATCAATAAATTGTTGTGAATATGAGTTCTGAATGATTTAAATTAAATTTAGACTGCTGCTGAATATTTTCCAAAATTGGAATTTTAGTGGCTTGGCTAACGTACGTTTTGCAAGTTTCAGCCAAAGATTTAATCTAACTCTCTATGCCAACTATGATTGTATCCAACGGATAAAACGGTTTTTTAAAATTAAGATTATATTTCAAACTATTATTTAACAAATCTATTTCCTCTTTGTTAAAAGTCTCAGAAGATTTGTTGATAACGAAATTTTCGTTTGTGGCATTACCATTTTGCATGACTTGTTTGTTGGGTCTACATAATTTTGACCATTTCTTCTGATGTGTAAATCTTTTAGTAATAACTTTATGATCAATGACCTCATCCAAGTGATGCAAAAAAGTAATCTATTCATCAAAGTCTCTAATTCTAACTTTGTTAGTTTATTGAATTTCTAAATCTAGCCATATCCACTTGGCAAATTCAATTGACTTTTTACCTGCATATGAATTTGAAATACTAATTTCCTAAAGAACTAACATCTTCGAGAATAATCATTTTACGTAGGGCACTTAAGGGCATTTGAAAGACCCTTGAACAATAAAGGTCCTCAAAAAACGCTGAGGTGACCTATAATTTCGAACACCTAAGACACGTATTTTTTTAAATCGGGGGTGCTTGGGTGATAGAAACCATTGAAAAATAATTTTTAAATAAAACATTTAGTATTCATAAGAGTCGCAGGGAAAAAGCATGTTAAGCTTGTATCAAACATTTTCAGAACAGCCATTATCCATCATACAAGCATGTACACGTTTGGAAATCGTATACATATTCGTCTACATTCATATTTTGTCCTACATTCCTCTTCAGAAGTTATTGAAATAGACTTAATGGACTATAAAAAGGAAATGACTTCTCACCTCTTAATTCGTCAACGCTTAACATTTAACATAAGTTTCAAAAGACCAGTTTTGAAGCACGAATTCAAGTTTAAAATAGCGAGTGGTGTAGCCTCGAGTTTGTTAAAGAATGAGCTTGCAGGCCTTATGAAACACGCTTTTTATGCTATTTTTTGTAATTTGGCCCTTTATTTTATTTTATAAACAAAATATTTACTTTAGTTAATTTAGGGGTTTTCGACAGTTGGTAATGTCTTAATTTTAATAGTGAAAATGTGTTCTAGTCGCTTTTTGTTTTACCCAAATTCTGTCACAAAACACGAAAATGACAGATAATCTTGCATGTACGCTCCTTGAAGTACGTGAAGAGAATACTGCCGCGAATGTGCTCACATCAAAGTCTTCCACTGGACGCATCCCGTTTTTGAAACATTTTGTGAGAGTATCATGCATGACACAACTCCGGACCAAGCTTTGCCAACCTAAAAATTTTCATTAAATGTTTTGTGAATTAATGGCTATAATGACATCAAAGATGACGGCGTCGCGTCTCTTAATATGTCTATTAAATAATCAAAATGGAAACAAATTAAACAAAATTCATTTTATACATCGAACTATTTCACACAGCGCTTGCACTAAGTTGCGCGGAACGTTTATTGTGTACCATTAGGCAGCTATCGTAATGAACAAAACGGGAACCTGCACGTGCGTAATAGAATGTAAAAATGTGGAAATAGATCACTTCAGCAGCGTCGGGTTTTGAAATTCTTAGGGGGGGGGGGGTTGGCCCTCGGCAGATGAGAACGTTAGACTAGAAATAAAAAATAAAACTCCAGTTTAACTTCAATGACTACGATTTGTTTTGATACAATATTTTAACGGAAACAAACACTTCAAATTAAATGTATAAAAACTATAGTATAATCATTGATTAATTATTAACCAATGGTATAATAAAACAAATAAGAGTATTACAGAGTAATTAAAAACTGTGATATTACACACAAAACAAAACGTAAATACAAACAGTATTACTCCAGAAAGAAAGTATCTAACTTCCGTTTTAAGGATATAGTATATTACATTACTAGTATGGAAAGTGACCCATTTCACACATCAACTTAGGTTAATGGATTTTTGGAATCTGTGTATTACGTTAGAGGGATAAGTTAAGGTACTGTACCTTAACGCTTACGTAAATACGTAGTGGTACTTATTACTTAAAATAAATTTAAAATTGTTATTGCATCGGTAATTAGTGAAGTGTTTGAATGAATAATTAAATATGGATAAAGAGTAAGTTAAATATTGGATCCTTATCCTAAAAATCTAAAGATCCAGATCCTCATCCTACTTAACTTTCTTTAATGAAATCCTAAAAATCCCCGGAATTGTATTCCTATATGTTCAAAATCCGTCAATTGCGCACCAATCCCATCATTTACAATTCCTGATAATAAAATTTGCATAAATATTCTCCTTCCATACGGCTCCGTCCCTATAAAAGTGACTTCAAAATTGCAGGGAACAGTATTTAAGTGTATTAAACCATAAATGTGAAATTCGTTTATATGTGTCAAGCTCGGACTTGATTATGATTAATAAAACCAATTGAATTTATAAACAGTGGCTGGTTAATTGCAATTAGGGGAAAATTGGATTGGGATGGGTAATGAGTTAATAAATCGATACGTAGAATAATTAGATTAAAATTAGAATGCAGGTGTTTTTGAGGGCATCGATAGCGTTGGTGGTGGAGTCAGTGATCCAGGTGGAAGAAAATGATCTGGCTAGAATACACAGGAGGGAATGAAATATAGAGGAGGGTATGTAGGATTAATGATTTTTCTGGTGGCGGTATTGGAGAAATTTTATTAATTTTTCGCATTCTTAGGAATAATTTTATAAAGGAGCTCAAGGGTGGAGGGGGGTACATGTGATAACTATATAGGGAAACCCGTTACAGTTCAGGAGGTTTCCAATCTTGGGTAGTAGGTACACTGGGATTGGAAGGAGAGAAAAAGGATATCGTCCTTCACGAGAGAAAATATAGATAGAAGGAATATAGATCCCTGCGTACTATTAGTTACTCTTGGACCGAAATCCGCGTTGGCAAATAAATGGTACTAAATCATTCTTTATATACTCTTAGGCTATGTACACCGTGGAAGTATATAAAAAATAGTGCATAACAACTATTTTTGAAGGGGATGTGATGTTAGGTAGCAATGGTTGGATACAGGACAGGAAGCTGGGATGAATAGTTAACAACAGATACAAGTATAAGGAAATAAAAGAAAAGCGGGTGGACAGGATTAATAATGCGTAACGTTAGGTTTCAAAGTAAAGTGAAAACGCAAAAGTCATACGTTAGATGCAAAGTTAAAAGTCAGTGCAAGAGAGTGATTTGGGAAGCGGGAGGTCGGATATTTAGAATTTAGACAGGAGTGCGCAACTGATCGGATTTATAAACAATACGGGAGTGGACATAACTAGGAAATAAGTTTTGATAGGAATTAGTTAGGAAGGATTTTTCAATCATTACAGTATGTACTCCAAAACTAGGTCCACAGTCAGTAATGCTTTTTTACCATAAAAAAGTATATGAATTGATGGAAAAATTGACTTTCTCCCCCACTCCTCACCCTATGCGTGTAATTCCATGAAGTTACTTGTAAGTGAGTTAAATGTGGGTTATGATAATCTAAAATGGCTTTTAGAATAAAAACTACAAAATCAGTGCCCAATGTAAGAAGGAATTGGTGGTCGTCGTTGGTGTTGACGGACGGTCCCTTGACGACTTCTTTGGTTCTTTGTTCATCTGTGCTGGTGGTTACTATTTTTTCGAGACCTAAGCCACGGTTGATTGACGCTGTAATAATATGATTTAAAAAGCTCACTACTGAATAGGTATTGTAGTATTGTTAGAGTTTTGAAGATGATATTCTGAAACACTTTCTACGTACGAAAGTTAACGATGAAAAATTCCAAAATAACAAAATTTAATCATATCATACCAAAATAAGAAATTAAAATATACCAATTATAGTTAACACTTTATTTGGGAAAAATGGTGTAATAATTTATAATATTTATTCGATTATCCCTTGTATACCAATGCCTATCGTTAGCCAGAATTCTTGTGTTTTCAAGTTTTATATTGTGCAGTGCTTAAGTTATGTTGAGCAATTGCTGATTTAGTAGGATGAAGTAAACGTAAGTGTCTAAAAACTTGAACAGCGATAATGGATATGAACTGTCCGATACCTGGGTGTCTATTTTTAAGAAGTACAGGTTATACCGACTACAACGGTAATTTAACTTTAATTCTCTGGTTCCCTTATTAATATGTGTCACTTTGATATTAATCCTGATGAAGGAAAGAGTTTCTGTCTGAAAGCTTGCGAATAAGTAAATAATACACACACTTTTTTCCAAAAAAAGCGTTACTAAGCAAGTGGTGAAAGTATCAATTCTTGTACAGATGAATAATTTATAGTGAAGTCAACACAAAAGAAACTGTTGTTTTCAACAAGACTAATTTTATCAGTGCTTCTTTACCTATTAAGTCCGTCCAGCTGTCATATGATGATACTAAATTTTTTAACCTCTAAAACCACAAGTTGCAATTGGAACTGATATTTTTTTAACTCAATTTCTCATGCGATATCCAACCTGTGTATTTAGGTATATTTGGAACAATAGAAATACTATTGTGGCAAGAAATAATTTTTTTAGCGCGCACGTGTTGTCCGCGTCAATGGGACAAAGTGTTTATTATTTTTATATTTAGAATTTACATCAGTTCTATATACATAAAGACAAAATTTACATCGATTGGGGCTCGAATCCAGTTAGCGCAGTTGGTTAGCGCGGTACTCTAGCAAAGTAGAGGTCCTAGGTTCAAATCCTACTCGAGGTAAGTTTTTTATTTATGTACTTAATAAAAAATTAATAATGATTACTTTTTCTGTTGTTTGAAATTAGGCCAATTCATAAAACTATGAAATGTCCTTTCAAAACGTTTGAATTTTGGAGAGCCTTTAGCAGTTGACGAAATGATAGCAAGGTTGCAATGATCCTGAAAATTCTTACTATAAATTTACCTATCCTAGTAAATAATCCCTTCCACGACTGTACTATCATTGTTAACAAATGTTATCAGTTGTCCAATCCTTATCCACTCCATCCAATTTACCTATATATACCAGACCCCCTAGCACTCAAACACTCAGATTCATTCATTCATTCTCCCTCACACTCGACACTTCATATAATATATGTTATCCCGTAGTTTAGTATTGTAGAGTGGAGTGTGTGAGTGTGTGAGTGTGTGAGTGTGTGAGTGTGTCAGTGTGTGAGTGTGTGAGTGTGAGTGTGTGAGTGTGTGTGTGTGTGTGTGAGTGTGTGAGTGTGTGAGTGTGTGAGTGTGTGAGTGTGTGAGTGTGTGAGTGTGTGTGTGTGTGAGGTGTGAGTGTGAGTGTGAGTGTGTGAGGTGTGTGAGTGTGTGAGTGTGTAGTGTGTGAGTGTGTGAGTGTGTGAGTGTGTGAGTGTGTGAGTGTGTGAGTGTGAGTGTGTGAGTGTGTGAGTGAGTGAGCATGGTGTAGCGTGTGAGTGTGTGAGTGTGTGGGTGTGTGAGTGTGTGAGTGTGTGAGTGTGTGAGTGTGTGAGTGTGTGAGAGTGTGAGTATGTGAGTGTGTGAGTATGTGAATGAGTGTGTGAGCGTGTGATGGGTGTGTATGAGGTGTGAGTGTGTAGGTGTTGAGTGTGTGAGTGTGAGTGTGTGAGTGTGAGTGTGTGGTGTGAGTGGTGAGTGGTGTGTGAGTGTGTGAGGTGTGAGTGTGTGAGTGTGTGAGGTGTGTGGTGTGTGAGTGTGTGGTGTGTGAGTGTGTGGGTGTGTGAGTGTGTGAGTGTGTGAGTGTGTGAGTGTGTGGGTGTGAGTGTGGGAGTGTGTGGGTGTGTAGTGTGTGGTGTGTGAGGTGTGAGTGTGTGAGTGTGTGGTGTGTGAGTGTGTGGGTGAGCGTGTGGTGGTGTGGGTGTGTGAGTGGTGTGAGTGTGTGTGTAGTGTGTGAGTGTGAGTTGAGTGTGTGGTGTGTGAGTGTGGGTGTGTGTGTGTGGTGTGTGAGTGGTGTGATGTGAGGTGTGAGTGTGTGTGAGTGTGAGTGGTGTGGTGTGGGTGTGTGTGTGTGAGTGTGAGTGTGTGAGTGTGTGAGTGTGGGAGTGTGTGGTGAGTGTGTGAGTGTGTGAGTGTGTGAGTGTGGGTGTGTGTGTGAGTGTGTGAGGTGTGGGTGTGTGAGTGTGGTGAGTGTGTGAGTGTGTGAGTGTGGGTGTGTGTGTGTGTGGTGTGAGGTGTAGATGAGTGTGTGAGTGTGTGAGTGTGAGGTGTGAATGGTGTGTGTGAGTGTGTGAGTGTGTGTGTGTGTGAGTGTAGTGTGAGTTGTATGTGAATGTGTGTGTGTGAGTGTGAGTGTGTGTGTGTGTGTGTGTAGTGTGAGGTGTGATTGTGTGAGTGTGTGATGTGTGAATGTGTGAGTGTGGAGGTGTGAGTGTGTGGGTGGAGTGTGTGAGGTGTGGTGTGTGGTGTGTGGTGTGTGAGTGTGTGAGTGTGTAGTGTGTGGTGTGTGGGTAGTGTGTGATGTGAGTGTGTGAGTGTGTGAGTGTGGTGAGTGTGTGAGTGTGTGTGTGAGTGTGTGGTGTGTGGGTGGTGTGTGAGGTGTGTGAGTGTGTGAGTGTGTGAGTGTGTGAGTGTGTGAGTGTGTGAGTGTGTGAGTGTGTGTGTGAGTGGGTGTGTGGTGTGTGAGTGTGTGAGTGTGAGTGTGTGAGTGTGAGGTGTGTGAGTGTGTGAGTGGTGGAGTGTGTGAGTGTGTGTGTGAGTGTGTGAGTGTGTGAGTGTGTGAGTGTGTGAGTGTGGAGTGTGTAATGTGTGAGTGTGGGTGTGTGAGTGTGGGGTGTGAGTGTGTGAGTGTGGGTGTGTGGTGTGAGTGTGGGTGTGGAGTGTGGTGTGTGAGGTGGATGGGTTGTGAGTGTGTGGAGTGTGAGTGTGAGTGTGTGTGGAGTGGTGGTGTGGGGTGTGTGGTGTGTGGGGGGGGTGTGTGTGTGGGGGTGTGTGGTGTGTGGTGTGGTGGTGGGTGGGGTGTGGGTGTGGTGTGGGGGTGTGGGTGTGTGAGGTGTGTGTGTGGTGGGGGTGGTGGGGGTGTGAGTGTGTGGGTGTGTGGGAGTGGTGGTGTGTGGGTGTGTGGGGTGTGGGGGTGTGAGTGTGTGTGGGGTGGGGGTGTGGTGTGTGGTGTGGGTGTGTGGGTGTGGGGGTGTGTGGGGTGTGAGTGTGTGAGTGGTGGGAGGTGTGAGGTGGGGTGTGAGTGTGTGGGTGTGTGGTGTGTGGGGTGTGTGGGAGTGTGGAGTGTGTGAGTGTGGGAGTGTGGAGGGTGGTGTGAGTGTGTGGGTGTGTGGTGTGGGGGTGTGTGGTGTGGAGTGTGTGGTTTGAGTGTGTGAGGTGTGGAGTGGTGTGTGGAGTGTGTGAGTGTGGGGGTTTGTGGTGTGTGGGGTGTGAGTGGTGTGGTGTGGAGTGTGTGATGTGTGAGTGTGTGAGTGTGTGTGTGTGGGTGTGTGAGTGTGTGGTGTGTGTGTGTGTGTGAGTGTGTGAGTGTGTAGTGTGTGGTGGTGTGTGTGGTGTGATGTGTGTGAGTGTGTGAGTGTGTGGTGTGTGTGTGTGTGGGTGTGTGGGGTGTGAGTGTGTGGGGTGTGTGGTGTGTGGTGTGTGTGGTGTGAGTGTGGGTGTGGTGTGTGGTGTGTGGTGTGAGTGTGTGGGAGTGTGTGAGTGTGTGGGTGGTGGTGTGAGTGTGTGGTGTGAGTGTGGGGTGTGGGTGTGGGTGTGGGTGTGTGGTGTGTGGTGTGTGTGTGTGGTGTGTGGTGTGTGGTGTGTGAGTGTGGGTGTGTGGTGTGGGTGTGTGGTGTGTGTGTGTGAGTGTGAGTGTGGGTGTGAGTGTGTGTGGGTGTGTGGGTGTGGTGTGTGGGTGGAGTGTGTGAGTGTGGTGTGGTGTGTGGGTGTGAGTGTGTGGTGTGGAGTGTGTGGGTGTGGGTGTGGTGTGTGGTGTGTGGTGTGTGGTGTGTGAGTGTGTGGGTGTGTGGGGTGTGTGGGTGTGAGTGTGTGAGGTGTGTGGGGTGTGGGTGTGGTGTGGGTGTGTGTGGGGTGTGTGAGTGTGTGGGTGTGAGTGTGTGGGGTGTGGGTGTGGTGTGGGTGTGTGGTGTGTGGTGTGGTGTGTGGTGTGTGTGTGGGTGTGGTGTGTGGTGTGGGTGTGAGTGTGGAGTGTGTGTGGGTGTGGGTGTGGTGTGTGTGGGTGTGTGAGTGTGGTGTGTGGTGTGTGTGTGGTGTGTGGGGTGTGGTGTGTGGTGTGTGAGTGTGGGTGTGAGTGTGTGGGTGTGTGGGTGTGTGAGTGTGTGGTGTGTGGTGTGTGAGTGTGGGGTGTGTGGTGTGTGGGGTGTGGGGTGTGTGGTGTGTGGGTGTGTGTGTGTGGTGTGGGTGGTGTGGTGGTGGGTGGGGGTGTGTGGAGTGTGGGTGTGGGGTGGGGTGTGGTGTGGTGTGGGGGTGTGTGTGGGTGTGTGGGTGTGGGTGGTGTGTGAGTGTGTGAGGGTGTGTGGTGTGTGGGTGTGGGAGTGTGGGGTGTGAGTGTGTGGGGGTGTGGTGGGTGTGGTGTGTGGTGTGGTGGTGGGTGTGGGGTGGTGGGTGTGTGAGTGTGTGGTGGTGTGGGTGTGGGTGTGTGGTGTGGGTGTGTGGTGTGATGTGTGGTGTGTGGGTGTGTGGGTGGGGGGTGGGTGTGTGGTGTGTGGGTGTGGGTGTGTGGGTGTGAGTGTGTGTGGTGTGTGGTGTGGAGTGTGTGAGTGTGTGGGGTGTGTGGTGTGTGGTGTGTGGTGTGGAGGTGTGGTGGGTGGTGGGGTGTGGGTGTGTGGGTGTGGGGTGTGTGTGTGGTGTGTGAGTGTGTGGTGTGGTGTGTGGTGTGTGGTGTGGGTGTGGGTGTGGGTGTGAGTGTGGGGTGTGTGGGTGTGTGTGGGGTGGGGTGTGGGTGTGGGTGTGGGTGTGGTGTGTGGGTGTGGGTGTGTGGTGTGTGGTGGGTGTGGGTGTGGGTGTGGTGTGTGGTGTGTGGGTGTGGGGTTGTGTGAGTGTGTGGGTGTGAGTGTGGGTGTGGGTGTGTGGTGTGAGTGTGTGGGTGTGTGGTGAGTGTGTGGTGTGGTGTGGAGTGTGTGGTGTGTGGGTGTGTGGGTGGTGGGTGAGTGTGGTGTGGAGTGTGTGGGTGTGGAGTGTGTGTGTGGGTGTGAGTGTGGGTGGGGTGTGTGGGAGTGTGGGGGTGTGGGTGTGGTGAGTGTGTGGGTGTGGGTGTGGTGTGTGGTGTGGTGTGTGGTGTGGGTGTGAGTGTGTGAGGTGTGAGTGGGTGTGAGTGTGAGTGTGTGAGTGTGTGGTGTGTGTGTGAGGTGTGAGTGTGTGGTGTGAGGTGTGGTGTGAGTGTGTGAGTGTGTGGTGTGGTGTGTGGTGTGGGTGGTGTGTGAGTGTGTGAGTGTGTGGAGTGTGTGTGTGTGAGTGTGTGTGTGGTGTGTGAGTGTGAGTGTGGGTGTGTGGGTGTGTGAGTGTGGGTGTGAGTGTGTGAGTGTGTGAGTGTGTGAGGTGTGTGAGTGTGTGAGTGTGAGTGTGGGGTGTGAGTGTGTGGTGTGTGTGTGAGTGTGGGTGTGGTGTGAGTGTGGTGTGTGGTGTGAGTGTGTGGTGTGTGAGTGTGTGAGTGTGTGAGTGTGTGGGTGTGAGGGTGTGTGAGGTGTGTGTGAGTGTGTGGGTGTGGAGTGTGTGGTGTGTGGGTGTGAGTGTGGTGTGTGGTGTGTGTGAGGTGGTGTGGTGTGTGAGGTGAGTGTGAGTGTGTGAGTGTGGTGTGTGAGGTGTGAGGTGTGTGAGTGTGTGGTGTGTGAGTGTGGTGTGTGAGTGTGGTGGGTGTGGGTGAGTGTGTGGGTGTGTGTGTGAGTGTGTGGTGTGTGGTGTGTGGGTGTGTGGGTGGGTGTGGGTGTGGGGTGTGTGGTGTGGGTTGAGTGTGAGGTGTGTGGAGTGTGGATGTGTGGGTGTGAGGTGTGTGAGGTGTGTGAGTGTGTGGGTGTGAGTGTGTGAGTGTGTGGGGTGTGTGGTGTGTGGGTGTGGGGTGTGTGAGTGTGTGTGGGGTGGTGGGTGTGAGGTGTGAGTGTGGGTGTGGTGTGGGGTGTGGTGTGGTGTGTGAGTGTGTGGTGTGTGAGTGTGGGTGTGTGAGGTGTGAGGTGGGTGTGAGGTGTGAGTGTGGGTGTGTGGGTGTGGAGGTGTGAGGTGTGGGTGTGAGGTGGGGTGTGAGGGGGAGTGTGTGGGTGTGTGAGTGTGGAGTGGTGAGGGTGTGGGGTGTGTGTGAGGTGTGAGGTGTGAGTGTGAGTGTGAGTGTGTGGAGGTGTGAGTGTGAGGTGTGAGTGTGTGGAGTGGAGGTGTGGAGTGTGTGAGTGTGGGTGTGAGAGTGTGTGGTGTGGTGGTGGGAGTGGAGGTGGGTGGGAGTGTGGGGTGTGAGTGGTGGGTGTGGGTGAGTGTGGAGGTGTGGGTGGTGAGTGTGTGAGTGTGGAGGGAGTGTGAGGAGGTGAGTGGGTGGGAGTGTGGAGTGTGGAGGTGGAGGTGTGGAGTGTGGGTGTGAGGTGTGGGGTGTGAGTGGTGGGTGTGGTGTGAGGGTGAGTGTGGAGGGGGTGTGAGTGTGTGAGTGGGGAGGTGGTGGTGTGGGTGTGTGTGAGTGTGTGAGGTGTGGGTGGGGGTGTGTGAGTGTGTGGGTGTGAGGTGGGGAGGGTGGGTGGGAGTGTGTGTGTGAGTGTGTGGGGTGGGGGGTGTGAGGTGTGAGTGGAGGTGTGAGTGGGGAGGTGGGTGGGTTGTGAGGTGTGTGGAGTGTGAGTGTGTGGGAGTGTGGAGGTGTGGGTGTGGGGGTGTGGGGTGTGTGAGGTGGAGTGTGTGAGTGGGGGGGAGTGTGGGGTGTGGAGTGTGGGAGTGTGAGTGTGGGAGTGTGAGTGGGTGTGTGGTGTGGAGTGTGGAGGTGTGAGGTGGAGGTGTGAGTGTGGAGGGGTGGAGGGAGGGTGGGAGTGTGGGTGTGTGAGGTGTGTGGAGTGTGTGAGGGTGGGTGAGTGTGGAGTGTGAGTGGAGTGTGAGGTGTGGAGTGTGGAGGGGGGAGTGTGAGGTGGAGGGGAGTGTGGGAGGTGTGAGTGTGTGAGTGGGGTGGAGTGTGGTGTGTGAGTGTGTGAGGGTGTGTGTGAGTGTGAGGTGTGAGTGGGAGGTGGAGTGTGTGAGTGTGGGGTGGTGTGAGGGTGAGGTGTGAGTGGTGGGAGTGTGGAGTGTGGAGTGTGTGAGGTGTGTGAGGTGTGAGTGTGTGAGTGTGGTGTGGAGTGTGAGAGTGTGTGTGTGTGAGTGTGTGAGTGTGTGAGTGTGTGAGTGTGTGAGTGTGGGTGTGGAGTGTGTGAGGTGTGTGTGAGTGTGTGAGTGTGTGAGTGTGTGAGTGTGTGGTGGTGAGGTGTGAGTGTGTGAGGTGTGAGGTGTGTGAGTGTGTGGAGTGTGTGGAGTGTGTGTGGGAGTGTGGGTGTGAGTGTGTGAGTGTGTGAGAGTGTGTGAGTGTGTGAGGTGTGAGTGTGTGAGTGTGTGAGTGTGTGAGTGTGTGGTGGGAGGTGTGTGGAGTGTGTGAGGTGTGAGTGGGTGTGAGTGTGAGGAGTGTGTGAGTGTGTGAGTGTGTGGTGTGTGAGTGTGTGGTAGTGTGTGAGTGTGTGAGTGTGTGAGTGTGAGTGTGTGTGAGTGTGTGGTGTGTGGTGAGTGTGTGGAGGTGTGAGTGTGAGTGTGGTGAGTGTGTGAGTGTGAGTGTGTGTGTGAGTGTGTGAGTGTGAGTGGTGTGAGGTGTGAGTGTGTGAGGTGTGAGTGTGAGTGTGTGAGGTGTGAGTGGTGGTGTGAGTGTGAGGTGTGTGAGTGTGTGGTGTGTGGTGTGTGAGGTGTGGTGTGTGGTGTGAGTGTGTGGTGTGGTGGGTGTGTGGGTGTGAGGTGTGGGTGTGAGGGTGGGTGTGTGGAGTGTGTGAGTGTGGTGTGGTGTGAGGTGTGAGTGTGAGTGTGTGGTGTGTGGTGGTGAGTGTGAGTGTGTGAGGGGTGTGTGAGTGTGGGAGTGTGTGTGGGTGGAGTGTGTGAGTGTGGTGTGAGGTGTGTGGTGTGAGGTGTGAGTGTGTGAGTGTGTGGGTGTGGAGTGGGTGTGGTGTGGGTGTGTGGTGTGTGAGTGTGGTGTGGGGTGTGAGGTGTGAGTGTGTGGAGGTGTGGAGTGTGTGAGGTGTGTGGTGTGAGGTGTGAGTGTGGTGTGTGGTGTGTGGTGTGTGAGTGTGGAGGTGTGTGGGTGTGAGGTGTGGAGTGGGGTGTGTGAGTGGGTGGAGTGTGTGAGTGTGTGAGTGTGTGAGTGTGTGTGAGTGTGAGGTGTGAGTGTGTGGTGTGAGTGGGGTGTGAGGTGTGAGTGTGGGTGGTGGGTGTGTGAGTGTGTGAGTGTGTGGTGTGTGAGGTGTGGAGTGTGTGTGGTGTGTGGAGTGTGTGAGTGTGGTGTGTGAGTGGGTGTGTGAGGTGTGGTGTGAGTGTGAGTGTGTGAGTGTGTGAGGTGTGAGTGTGAGGTGTGTGAGTGTGGGGAGTGTGTGAGTGGTGTGGTGTGTGGTGTGAGGTGTGAGTGTGGAGTGTGGGAGTGGTGTGAGGGTGGTGGTGTGTGGGTGTGTGAGGTGTGAGGTGTGAGTGTGTGAGGTGTGGGGTGTGGGTGTGGTGTGTGGGTGTGTGGTGTGTGAGTGTGAGTGTGTGAGTGTGTGGTGTGAGTGTGAGGTGTGTGGTGAGGTGTGAGTGTGTGAGGTGTGTGGTGGTGGTGGAGGTGTGTGAGTGTGTGGGTGTGGTGTGAGTGTGGAGTGTGTGAGGTGTGGGGTGTGTGGTGGTGTGAGGTGGTGTGAGTGTGATGTGTGAGTGTGTGGTGTGTGAGGTGTGTGAGGTGTGGAGTGTGTGGTGTGAGGGGTGTGGAGTGTGTGTGTGGAGTGGAGTGTGTGAGTGTGTGGTGTGAGTGTGTGAGGTGTGAGTGTGTGAGTGTGTGTGGTGTGGAGTGGAGTGTGTGAGGTGTGTGGAGTGTGAGGTGTGAGTGTGTGAGTGTGGGTGTGGTGTGGGTGTGGAGTGTGGGTGTGTGTGAGTGTGAGTGTGGGGTGTGTGAGGTGTGAGTGGTGTGGTGTGGAGTGTGTGGTGTGTGGGTGTGAGTGTGTGGTGTGAGTGTGGAGTGGGTGGTGTGTGAGTGTGTGAGGTGTGGGTGTGAGGTGTGTGAGTGTGGTGGTGTGTGAGTGTGAGTGTGGAGTGTGTGAGTGTGTGAGGTGAGTGTGTGAGGTGTGTGAGGTGTGTGGTGTGTGAGTGTGAGGTGTGAGTGTGTGGGTGTGTGAGTGTGTGGTGTGTGGGTGTGTGAGTGGTGAGTGTGGTGAGTGTGTGTGGTGAGTGTGTGGTGTGAGTGTGTGAGTGTGGGTGTGTGTGAGTGTGGGTTTGTTGTGACTGTGGTGTGTGGCAACCACTAAACTTTGGCCTCTGCTTTGATTGTGGCCTCTTACACGAGGCCACAGTTTAAAAATGCATATTTTGCAATGTTACTGTTATTTATTATTATTTCTTCATTTATGGTCATTGTGCTTTTGTATGTGTGCAAGATAAGTTAATATTTATGATAGCACATCAAATGTCAGTGTTTTGTCATGTGTTAAGAAGAGGCCATAATCTTGGTATTTTGCATGAGTACGCACTGCTATTTATTGTGGCCTCAGCGGCGTAATTGTATGTTCGCCTCTAGTATAGTTACTGTGAAGTACAACTCCCATCAGTGCGGTACGTGAATTTTTTAATACGTCGTATTGTCAAGTAATACAACTTGACTACTGATTTAATTTAATAGTTTTGTTTTATGTTTGTTTGTTAATATCTATATATTATATTGTGATATGCAATGCAATCTCGTAAATTGCTTATTTTTAGAGGTGCATTACACAATATTAATTCCGTTACTAAAATAAGTGGATTCGGGAGATGATATTCTTCACCCTTATCATCTATTGAATATAATTTTTGTGTTTGAAAAAGTTTAATAATTACTTTGTGTATGGATACAAATAACTTTGATATATCTACTAGAAAACTAGAAATTTTAGCCTTTGATATATTGTCAAGTATAACCTATATCGGAATATTACGAATACATTTTGAATTTCCGCTTCTACGTTTTGTTTAAAACAAAACTATTTTTTAGAAAATAATTGATAAGCGCAATCTATGTATAAGCACGCATAAGCTAGAGCTACTTTATATCGATTGCTTTAGTGTTTAATTACGTTGGATGAAATGGTATTATAATGGGACTTCACACCAGATAGTACTAAAATGCAACTTTTATTATTGATGTAACTAAACGAGGATGTGGCAAGTTTTTATAACAAAGGAAAAACAGCTTTTAGTTAAATACCCAAGATGTTTGTACCTACAACAAAAAACTGAAAACCAGTTTAACCCTCTGTTTACCTGAAATTACAAAAGTACTAGGCAGGTACACTAATGTATACTTTATGTACATTATATATTTAGAAATTTTAGAATAAAATAGACTAAACAAGTCATTCCATTTTTTTTTGCGAGAATTTATTTCAGAGTACATGAAAATTTGTTTCTTGATTAGGGATTGTGTCTCAATTGAATTTTAAAAATAAAAATTTATACCAATACAATTAAAGATTGAATAGATGATAATGATTAATGGTCACTTGAGATGATTTACAAAATCTCTTTTAGGATATGTGAGGATCAGAGTTGAAACCATTTCAGCATATCTACAAAAAATTGCGATTTTTGCACTATTTTTTAAAAAAAATTGTGAGCTAAAGGTAGCACAACTTTTTGTTTATCACGCATTTCAAAAACAAATAATTTTGTGCTTTTATGTCCAATTTATTTAAAACTTTCAATTAATTCTGAGAGAAGAAAAATATTTCTGTATAGAGGTAAGTTAAGATTGAAAATTAATTTTAATTTAAAATAGGTGTTTACATCATAAATTTTTTGTTTAAACGAATTGAAATTATTAAAATTATAGTCAATAAACAAAAAACATGATTTATATATTCACCCTCAATTGCTATATTTTATGGAAAAATTAAGGTCATTTATATATAATTAATTATCATTTGAATGTTTTACGAACCATAGTTTATTTACTGTCAATCATGTCAAACCTTTAGGAACTCCTTCCCGCTTTTTTTTTATCAATTTTAAAACTGAACATTTGTTTCGTATTTAGTCACGAAAATTTACAAATTCTTTGCTGTTAAAAAGTTGATTTTGCAATTACATCAAATTTTATTTTTAAAATGGTAAAATGTTTAAAGTAAATAATTTAAATTGCTTCATTATAATGAATAATGCTGTCATGATTAGGAAAGAAAACATTTTTTATAATTTATTGTAACAAAGAGTTGTGTTGAATATTTTGAAAAAATCCCAGTTCTTAAGAGATGATTATGACAGTATTCGTCTTTAAATTGACATATTAGCATGTCTGATAATTATCCTTTGTAAAATTATGTTAGCTTCACAATACATGATTTATGAAAATTAATAAAATTCCAATTATGAATGTTAATTGCGTTTGCGTATAGCTTCTTAATTGGTTTAAATTAATTAAAACATTATTTATGTAGCATTCAAGATCACAACGAATCCTGCAATTACTGCAAGTTCCACCCTATGAAACAAAAGGGACACTACCCGAAGAACGAACACAATGCATCGATTGTGTTAATAAAATACTAATAATTGATCAATTGGATCAATTACCCTGCTATTGAGTTAGTGTACTTGTTACATCCATTTTCCTGAGAATCAGCTGTCTTTTGTACCTTTTTCATTGCGTTTCAAAATCGAAAAACCTACGTACAGAAAATTAAATGAAGGCGTTCTTCTGAGTTTCTGATATTTGCTTTACAAATTGAGAAACGCAACGAAAACATTAGTGCTCAAATTAAGTTTAAAAAAAATTATCAATTTTATTAAATTCATAAATAAAATGTTTACCTCTGGTTCTAATTAATAATTTTTATTTACATATTTATTTTGAACTTATCCGTTCATAACAAAAATTATAATAATAATGCATTGAAAACCGTAAATGACAAAATGAAAAACATCATTATTTGATTAATATTCATTCAAACGCAATTAAATAAACATTAATGACGTCGGGTCGGTTGTTCCCAATGTCACGTGTTTAAGATAGCCCAATTCTACCTTCGGTTGGGGAAAAGGGGTTAAAAATGACAATTTCTAAATCAATTTGTGGAAGGGTAAGTTCTGAAACAGGTTTTCATATCCCGCGCTTTGAATATCAATTACATATTGTATAAACAATATGAAAATGTAAACTTTCCCGTTATTATGCATATTAAAAGACTTATCTTTTGGGTTTAAATGGTCTATTTTTGTAGTTAAGTTACACAAATATTAATAGTACGCTTATGTTTATATTTAATTTTTGAAATTTTAAAAATTGTTTCAACATCTTTAACAATTTTAATAGATAACGTGCACTTTTCCCCGCAAAGTTTTTCGGGATAAAATATAACCTTATTCATTAAATAAATCACTTAACATGTTAGCGTTACTAATCTTTTGAATTGTAATAAAATGTGTAAAAAATTTAAACAAAATAAACATTATAGCTCTGTTATTAATTTTATGCAAAATTACCTTCATTCATACATATTAAAAAATCATCAAAATCCGTCAAGCGGTTGTCTTGCAATTGGGGAACTGAATGACCCATTATTTTAATATATAGGATATTACTACTGAGAATGATGATAACTTTTAACTGTTATCGAAACGTTTAGATTTCCGTAACTTAAATAAAAAATACGCCATTTAAAAAAATATTTTTCAGTAAATACATACTAATAATCTAACCAGTACAATTTTGTAACGTGCAATAACAATGAATTATTAGTAACTAAGAAAATAACTTATTTTGTCCCACGGTAGCGTAGGGTGTAAAACAATGATAAATACGTATCTGTAACGAAAGGAAAAATACGAAATGTGATTCATAAAAATGTACAGCTTTGTAAACCCTTTCTATAGATAGATATAAGTATTAATTAAGTAACGTAAGGTTTTACAATAAATACAGTATTACAGTATGTTCAGTTCACAGCTTAATCAAATTTAACAAGTCATTCTTATCAAATCTTTTATAAAAATGCATTAAAGAGTATTGAGGCAACAGTTCACAAACAACATTTGAAACACAGGAACTGGAAAAATGGTAAACGTAATAAATAAGTAAGGCTTGAAGGTGCATTAAACCAAATTTCATTGAATTTGCAACAACAAAGTACACCTTTTAAATAAACCGAATTACCCCAAAATAGTAATATCTTAGATGAGATTCAAATAGGAAAAATAAATTGCAATCGTCGATAAGTTACAACATGGTTTCATTGTTCTTATTGCGTGTAAAGCGCGATTTAATTTCTTCATTCTTAAAAATTCTAATGTCTATAGTTTGCTATCTAAATATAGGCCTAGTAAAAGTGAGTTATTTGTGTAATTAACCTTTGCACCGTTAACATTGAATGTGTTATAATTATATTTAAAGTTAAAATTTTGTTTAGCATTAAAATAATTATGTTTGTTTTTCTTTATTTAAAAATACTTTATTGCTATGAAACCAATTTTGAACTACAATTAATGTCCTTTCAATTTTAACTTCCGATCTTGTTCATTTTTGCGGTTTGTTAATAAAATTAAAAATAACAAAGGCCCAAGTATGAACCCTTGCGGAATACCGCTGGTAACCTTGACTTTTCTAGATACGTATGAACTTATAACACCGTTTCCAGAATGTGAAATTTCAAGTAGGTATGAAAATCGGTTTGCTGGATAGGATTTTATTAGATTTAGTACCACGAAACCATAGTGTTCTAATTTTTTATCAAAAATTATTATTTATAACATTAAAATACTTTGATAAGCCACAATGATACACGCTGTTTGTGTAGATTTGTTTGGTACAAAGTCATGCTGTTATGGATAAAGAAACTTAAAATTCTATTTTTTATCGCAGTCAAAAAACAGCTGTATAATTGAGCTGTCTCAGTGTAATAAAGCGCTAACCCGGAATAGAAAATCTTTATTTTTATTAGCTATGCATGGAATATTGTTGTTGGGTTTAGGAAAGTTGCAAAAATAGTGTTAAGCATATTACTTATTTCTTCGGGATCATGTATCTTCTGTCTATTATCCCCAATTTCTTCTACATTTTCATAACTATTAGCCTTACTTGTTTGAGACTTGGTAAACATGCAGGTAGATTTACAACAATCTAATTTAAATACGAATTACAAAGTTTTTGAACAGATTTTTATCGGTTTGAACATTAACAATAAGCAAAAAAATAATAATCTAACCGGTAGAAGTTTTGTAATTAAAATGACTCAGATAAAAAAGGCGCTTAAATAATATTTAGGATTGTTATAGTATCGAATTTCTACGAAAAATACGGTTTCTTTAGACCCATTTCAGATGATTGTTAAAAACATAAAATCGTATTGACACAAATATGAAATACAAAAATGTGTTTGCATGGAAGAGCCGTCAATTAAAACAAACCAACTGCAAGTGTAAATTCTAGGTACAACCTGCAGTCTGGTAAGTTTTAAACATTTTCTTTGATTGCAAATTTGAAACTATCCAACTTTTGTTTATAATGCTACATTTAATTTAATTTCCTTCATACGTACTTCACCCATATTTGTAATATTATAGGATATGGATGTCTGAATTTTAATTATTTTTATAAAATGAATGATAGAGTTTTTATGTGACTGTTGTAAATTATACCAAAATAGATTAAATTGAAAGTTATTGAACACATTAACTCAAAAAGTTTTTGGTACAATGTAAGAAAGTTTTTACCTGCAAATTGTGAAAATTACAAGCTAACCCACGGCACTGCAAATCGAGCCTTTTGCACACAATTATGGTAAAGTCCATAGTACCAGAGAAGAAAATAAATGAAAGGGATATACCTAGCAGAATTTATAATAAGGGCACAAAAGCCCAACGTTAATTTTTAAAAAGCTAATAATAGCAATTATACCACATGTCCACGGATCATCCGGCGTATGGCAACCCGCGAATCGAATTGAACTTTTAAACAAAACTTTACTATTTTTACTTAATTTTACAGAAAGGCTAACTGAGTGCAGATTATACAAGAATTAATTAGGCAATCTACTTTTAAAGTTTTAGTTCTTGATACAACTTATTAATTCCTACGCCGTGTAACCCGTGGACTCTATCATATCTAAGCTTTATAAAAACCACGATTTCTGTGAGAAATATTCTTACATTTTAGATTGGGTACGTACTGGAAATTCTTCCCATAGTTTGAAGAACAAAGTCATCGCCGAAAAGATTGCAAATGATGGTCCAAATGAGACAGAGGAATCTGAAGATTCAAAAATTTCAATGTTTTCCGATTCTCCAAGTGAGTATGAACCTACTACTCATAATAGTGTTAGCAGTGATACAAACAGCGAAAAAACAAGTATCCAAAAAGTAAAACGGTTAGTAACTACTAAAAAAACTAAAGAAGCTTCTACAAAAAAAAACGAAGAACCCCAAATTCAAAGAACTTCATTATCAAGTGGGGACACTGTTAACGATAACACGTCACCAGTGACGGAAAAATCCAACATATTTATACATAAAGCAAGAAAGTCAGATGGAGGAAAGCGAATTAAGGATAAAAGACACTCTTGTTTTTTTTGTAATAAGTTACTAACAAACCTGGCCAGACATTTTGAAACAATACACTCGTCTGAGATGGAAGTGCAGAAAATTCTATCTATGCCCAAAAATTCTAAAGCAAGAAGAACTGGTTTTGCAGAACTGATAAGGACCGGTGACTTTTACCACAATTGCGAAGTGCTTCGTATGAACGTCGGCGAATTAATTCTAGTCAGAAGGCCAGGAAATTCAGAATCAGTAAAACACTCAGATTACGGACCTTGTCCGGATTGTTTGGGTTTTACCTTAAAAAAGTGGTTGTGGCATCATCTAAAGTACAATTGCCCATTTAAGATGGATAAAAGTTTAAAAAACGACAAAAGGGTGCCAGTTGCGGAAAGTAACGCTCTTTTGACTGGGTTAGTTGTCAGTGATTTCCCTCAAGACTTCATTGACAATATAGTTCTAAAATTGAGGGACGACGATATTGGTCGTCATAGTAAGAGCGACATCATTTTAAAATTTGGGCTCCTCCAGTATGAAAAACACGGCCCTAGCCAATGTGAACTTATAAGGCAATCAATGCGTCAACTCAGTAGGCTGGTGCTACAACTCATTGAATTAGATGACAGTGGCAAAGAGTTGAGTGATTATTTAAAACCGCAAAAATTTGACGTGGTTATAAATGCTACAAAATTCTTGTGCAGCATAACAAAGTCTAATACTCTCAAGCCAGAAATGAAAATTCCATCTTTAAGTCTAAAAATAGGGCATGCCTTAAAAAAATGTGCGGGTATTATGCGAGGGATGGCTCTAAGAAAATGCATTACAAAGAAAAGGTGTACGTCGGTTTTTAAACTTACTGGAGATGGAATGGAGTGCAAAACTATCATCCACAGCGCTATCCACTTTAAACAAAAGAAAATACAATTGTCCAATTACTTCCTCTAACTGAGGACTTGATTAAATTACAAAAATACATAGACAATGAGATAAAAGTGGGAAAAGAAAAGTTACAGGTTGCACATTCATTCCAAAATTGGCGAAGTTTTGCAACTTATTTACTATCTAGGGTTATACTTTTTAATAAAAGGCGGTCTGGGGAGGTATCAAAAATGACAGTTCAGCAATACAACACTAAACCTCAATTCTTGGATCAGAGCACGCAGGAATTGAAAAATTCATTAACATCGATGGAAATAGAGTTAGCTTCGCGTCTAACTATAGTTGATGTGACCGGAAAACGGGAAAGAAAAGTACCGGTTTTATTAACCCCTGCAATGAAGAGTTCCATAGACCTCCTAATACAAACAAGGAAATCAGTTGGTGTTATTCAGGGCAACCCATATGTTTTTGCGTTGGGATCTGGCTCAATAGGTCACTTAAGGGGCATGATTGCCTACGACTCACCTGCCAAGAAGGAGTTTAAAAGATCCTAATCGAATAACTGGCACGAAATTAAGGAAGTATGTAGCAACCGTTAGCCAATTGCTAAACCTAAATGAAAATGAATGTGATTGGTTGGCAAGGCATCTTGGCCATGATCTCTCAGTACATAGAGAGTTTTACCCTCCATGAAAACACAGTAGAAGCGACTAAGATCAGTAGGTTACTAATTGCAGTGGAAAATGGAGAAATTAGTAAATACGCTGGAAAAAGACTAGAAGACATCAGCATTGCAGGTGCGTAAAATGTAATGCATTTCTAAGATTATTTTAATTCTTCTCTTAACTTCTCTTTCTTTCTTCGTTACTTTTTTTATCACACGTTATTGAAAACAACTATAGAGCTTAACAATTTTAGACCTACCTGAATTGGAGGAAGACTTTGAGACAGTTCCACCGCAGGCAACATGTCCAGGCGCGGATACATGTGATGGTAAATATCCTTGATAATTTTATTATTAGGAAACATTCGGATACTAAACGTGAAACAAATTTCTAATGCATCCAAATGTTCTTAAGAATTCCATTCGAATAGATAGACCTTTTCAACCCCGATAGATAGCGCTATAAATTATATTATTTAACAAATATGTGTTAAATCTAATTGTTAATATATTTAGAACATACTGATACGATAGTTAAAATACTTAATACATTATTTTTAGGCGACATTCCTGACCAGAATGAAAGTAAGAAGACAAAAGGCGGCATACAGAAAAAAGTATCGTCAATTTTTCAAGTGAACAACAAATTACAAACAGGTAAAATTACGCAACACACGAAAGTACATTCATTTATCAATGTTACTTATTAGGGGAAATTCGTAAAAATGAAGTCAAAAAACAAATTAATAAGAAAAATTGGACTGGGGAAGAAACTGCAGCAGTCTCTAACTTCTTCCGTGTGCACATAAAGAAGGAAACCGTGCCAAAAAAGGCGGAGTGTTTAGAATGCATTATCAAATATCCGGTTTTATCGTCGCGAGAGTGGAAAGCTATAAAATTCCATGTTAAAAATATTATTTCAAAAAATAATTCCATTAAAAATAAATAAACCTAGATTAGTACTAATTATTTGTTTTATTTTCGTAGGTTTATCACAAGACCAATGAATTTTGAGTTAAAACTACAAGCAGCTTTTGTTTATTTTGTTTAAAAATATGTGAGACTTAATAATTCAAATTTAAATTTATTATTAAGTCGAGAATATTTTAAAAAGATCAAATTTCAAACAAAAAATACTTGCAGTTGTTTTAATCGCAAAATTCATTGGTCGAGGGGTGTATGTTAAGATTATTTACTACATCAGTTTTACACATTATGTTCACTAGGAAGGTTCAACAAAACATTGTAAATCTGGTTATTAAAAACTGCCAAAATGGTAAACAAGATGATATGATTTGTTGTTTGTTAGACGTAGTAAATAATCACAAAAAAAACCTGAACTTGCATCAAAAGTTTCAGCGAAAAGTAAAGCTTAGGCTCTTTCTCCTAACTACTATTATAACTGAAGCAAAACTAACCGTTAAGCAAATAATAGGTGAATATTCTAAAATAAAAGAAATGTACTGGAATACGTAAAAAACTGTCTTTGTATTGAAGGGATAAGTTTATAATTATAACCGAAATTGTTGATTGCACGTGCAGCCTGAAATTAACCCAAATTAACATAATAAATTAGTATTATGAGCTACTTTAAACAAATGCGGTCTATTCAGCTCTTGGGGGATGTGTGTTACGGTCAGTCCTCCCTCTGCAAGGGCTAAAAGAACATCTTTTACGCCGCCCAAATCTACGGTTAATAAGTTCCAAATTTCGTGTCCACCAATGCTAGAGCGTCACGGTTTACAAATGTGGCACCAGGTATCAACACCATAGATAGATGATTCTAAAAATTGAATTAATATAGCCGGAAGGGCAGTTCAGGAGTAGCACAAAGGACACGAGTTCCATTTCTTCAGGCATGGTTTTTACCATATATATTCAGAACTATTTAACAAGTCACAATTTTCTGTGGGAAACAACTCGTTTATTACGGCGGATAAGCTTTTGGCTCAGTAAATAGCTTAATAGCTTGTAACAACGACTTAAATCTGGTAATATGTTGCTAAATACAAATACTGAACCATAGATGCAAATTAAAGATTTAAGACATTAGAACCTGGACCGAAGATACAACAAGAATAAGATTTAGTACCTCTTTGAGAAGCGCCATCCGTTGCGGTAGAAAACTCGAGTTAAAGGTGGCGGCTGACAAAAGGAATTAAAAAGGGAAAATAAGAGTAAAATAATAAGGAATGAAAAATGGGCTTAGAGCTGATTAGATTTT
Organism: Vesta saturnalis; assembly: GCA_036346205.1. Classification (NCBI taxonomy): domain Eukaryota; kingdom Metazoa; phylum Arthropoda; class Insecta; order Coleoptera; family Lampyridae; genus Vesta; species Vesta saturnalis. The sequence continues at coordinate 3,762,864 of JARFJB010000036.1, read as the reverse complement.
GAAGAAACCCCGCGGCGGAGTGAGGGGTTTATTAGGATCAGTTTTTTGGAATCAAATATTTCTGAAACAGCCATATATTTCGAAGATAGAAAAATACCTAGATATGGACCTTAAATATTGATTAATTAAGTCAGTTAAAATTTTTTTAATATCTGTATTCGTTATAAATGTATGTCTCTGTCTGTCCTGAAGTTTTACACGTGTTTGACATAGATTATTGTTTTTCCATTGTTTCACTGTTGCATTTTTACGTGCTGAACTTATTATAAAACATATAAGTGTTTTAAAAAAATGTTATCAAAATTACTTCATTTCCTTTAATTTCCATTTTGTAAGTTGGAAGGGTGTGTGTTCCATACCAGGTATTCTATACATACCATCGGTTATTAAAAAACCGACTACATTAATCATTTCATTAGATTGAACTGTTTTCAGTAGGCCCATTTTAATATTAATAATTGTCCGTTAATTATTACTAGGGCTCGTAGCAGCAATTGCTGGTTTTTATCAACTAACATATTTTAATGAAAACGCTTTGTTATTCTAAATTATTTATTTTTAAACAACTTAACGTTTTATGCTATATTCACAACAATATTTCTTTATAAACAATATTTTTTTTGTCTTCTTTTTCAATTTTCCTTGTTGTCTTCTGGTAACGATCTGTACTTTAACATCTGAATGTGCTTTCGCTCTACTGGGCAACATATAATTATCCGTGGCTGAATACAGGGTTTCCCAAGTATATTCCAATTTTTTCAAACGTTTGGCCTTGAGCTTTGTTTATCGTCATTGCAAATGTTAATCTAAGAGGAAAGTGTGTTCTCATAAATGAAAAAGGCATATTTTTATCCGTAGTGATAAGCTTTATTCTAGGTAAGAAAACTGCTTGACCTTTTTTTTTTCCTGTTAAGATTTCTAAATGTAAAGTTTTTTCATACATGGCTTTTACGATCATACGTACTCCGTTTACCAGTCCAGAAGCCATATTCATATTTCTAATAAGCATCACAGTTGCCCCTATTTTGATTTTCAAATTGTGTGGTGGCTTTCCAGATGGTGTTATTGAATTTAGATATTCAATGGTATGTTTAATCTTTCATTCTCTCGTCAGTTACAATGGAATCTATGCTTCGGTATGATTTCTCTTCTCCTGGAATCATATTGAGAACTTGATTTTTAGCTTTTCACAGTCGTCATTAAGAGGGCAGATGATGCATTTGGTTGCAAGTTCATAAATATTTTCATTTTGAAATTGTTTTTAAAAACATGATTTACAATGGAATCGTCACATATAAACTCTTGTGGTATATTGATGATATATTCACCTAAATCTGAACTTAAATGGCCATTCCCAAGCTGTAATACCCATTGGCAAATTGTTGTTCATCGTCTCTTGCGCGCATGTTTTTGTAAGATGTAATATCTGAACTGTTGGCCATATTTTACTTCTTTGAATGCAGGATTCAATTATTTTAACTTTGCCAGAGGGGACTACTGGCAGTATTTAAGTCACCTCCAAAACTATTATTTTACCTCCCGTTGGTTTGTCAACTAAAGTAATGTCTCTTAGCAAACGATCAATACATTGTACAGCATCAACTGGAACCATTGAAGCTTCATCAAAACAATAATAGACAATTCCTCAATACATTTGTCCTGTCATCAGTGTGTTTTGATGGAAGACACAGATGTTTCTGTTAATGGTACAGGTAGGCCAAAAGTCGGTGTATTGTTGGCCCATCCAAAAGTAGTGATGCAATTCCAGTCCATGCTGCTGCTAATACACTTAATCCCATCCCTTGTACAATATTGATAATGCAAGAATAAACAAAGGTTTTTCCACATCCTCCTGGAGATTCCAAAAGAAAAGTGTTTGGTCGTTTTCATCATTGTTTGCTGTAACGTTTGATACAAATTGTCAACAATAACCTTTTGTTCAGGGTTTAGTTGGCCATATATTTCTCTTCCTTTTTTGCACATTCATCAATGTTGAACAATAAAATGTTTTGTTGGATAGCTGGTTAGGTATTGGTAAGTTCAGTTTTGACACTTTGGACCATTTTGTTTTAGTACATTTTCAATTTGTAAAAGTCCTTTGTTTTCTGCATTTTCTATGTTGTCTAATCTAAAGTCTTCAATCATGTCTTGTTTAAATCTTAGCCAGAGATTTAAAGGTGATGAGGGTTCACAGAAGAACAAATGAGGCGAACAGTTCTCTAAGTTGATGAGGCATATTGGTTTCAATCATTTCTTGTAAGCAATTGATCCATTCTTGATCGTCCTCAAGTAGTCCACGCGCAACCACTGCTTCTCTATTTTAATAAGTCCCGTTGAATTGGTAAATCTCTGAATGACTTTGCTCCTTTGACGTGAAGTAGTAATATTCTTATGTAAAATCGTTGTGCATCATTTGGAGCTACAGGCCGTCCTATGATTTTCACCACCTCTTTGCCTTTTAGTCCATTTGTTGTTTTGAAAATTACACATTCTGAGTTCCCTCTTCATGTATAGCTAATCGGACAATAGAATGTGACTGTTCATGCATTTCATTTTGATGTAGTCTCCAAACGCATTCATGAGCTCTCACATATCTCATATTTGCATAGCTCATAATTTCATCGTAATTTGTGTCATTGGTTGTTACGTTTTTTACAAACGCCATGTTAGCTACATCATACCCTTTGTAAACATATTTGAACAAATATTTAATACTGAGAATGCTTGAACAGATCTCTACATTTATGTGAGCGTCGTATTTTAAGAGAAGGTATTTGTTATATGGAACAACGTCACGATTGTCAACTTGATAAACTCCCTTTGCTCTTGAACCCGTATCTCTTCTTTGGTATTTGGGATAACCATTATTATTAAAAATTGTTTCCTCACAAAACTCCTTCGGGAAGCCTTTGGAACATTTCCCTTCAACAATACATGGCGAATTCATGTTTCTATTTCCGCATAGACCATGAACAATAGTTCTTAATACTATTTCATTTAATCTTGGGATCTCAGGATGCGGTAGTTCTGCAACGCACTAAATTGTCAATGTCTTCTGATTCGTGAAACTTTGAATCGTCTTGAAGTACTAAAAGCATGTGGCAATGTGGTAAACCTCTTTTCTGAAATTCAATTACATATACGTATGCTATAACCTTTCCAAATACGTTACGTTTCAATAAGTCATTTTTTATTTCAATTTAGCTTAAATACTCTGGATACAATATCCGGTCTGTCACAGGCTGATTCAGAGGTACCCAACGAATTCGTTATCTCAGGCCATTTAGGGTTGCACGTGAATTTAAAAAATGTCTGGTTTTCCATATTTCCGTACTATGGCTATATCGTCTTGATACCGTTGCACCATGTTTCTGGGACTCCCTTCAAATGAAGATGGCAGGATGACGATTTTACCTGCTCTAAGATTATCTTGTTGAATGTGGTTCGTCACAAAATCTTGGAGCCTCTGTGCTGTTCTGTCCTAAGCTCAGTTTGGTATGTTCTTAGGTAATTAAGTCTAGTTGCTTCCACTCTCGTGTACTGATCCACCAAGTATTGTTAAAACAACTTTTTACTGAGATGTAGAAGAGAAAGCCCAACTCTAACAGCTATTCTAAAGCATACAAATTGTAACAGCGTCAATTTTTGCCTATTTGGTTGTCTTCTTGCTCCATTATGAGTTATATCCTTATCCCATCCCGGCTCACCATAAGGGAAAGTCATAGGATAAAGCATTGGATCGCAGTGGGGACTTAGAACTGATAGCAGTTTTGGACCTCCTTCCCGTCCCTGAACAACAACGTGACGATGTTCTGGTGGTTCTCCATCTCTCGAGGTAAACAGACCAGCTATTTCATCTGCAGTAGGCCCATTGTATCGACGTTTGTCCATTGCAACACTGTCAACAAAACGAAGATCTAATTGTTGAGGTGAGTTTTGATTCTGTTCATTTCTGAGCATTTGATCTGCTCGTATGCATGCTTGGCCGTAAGGATTAGTTGATAAAATATCTGTTAGTCGTGTTAAAATTTCTTCGTTCAAATCTTGGGGTTTCCAACCTTCCTAACCTGATGTTGTTTGCTGCCGTTGAATCAAACATATATAACTGGCCGTATGAAGGAATCTGTTCATTTTGTGGATATAGGTCTGAAATATATCTGTGAATCTGGCCTTGTACCTTGAAAGTATAAGGGCCGTTTCCAGGTATTTCCTTATTACATGTTGAAAGCGATGCAAAGGTCATAGCACTGTTGTATTTCCTTATGTTTTCTGTAAAACCTCTATTATGTAGCATCAAATCGTGTATTTCCAAGTTTGTTCTTGGCTGTGGTAGCCATACCAAACCATTGTGGCAACATGAGTTGCAATGATCTCTTACTAACTCACCTGAAAAGTGTAGTGCTTCGCATTGTTGGCAGGTTTGGTCTAGACTTCCAACATTATTTAGTCACATTATTTTCATTCATTAAAGGCCGCCTAAAGTTGTTGTTTTGTACAACATTTCCTCCTGCATTATTGTAGATTAATCCTAATGCTTCTCGCTGCTAGGCGTCGTTTCTATATACTCTTCTACGACATGGTGGTCTTCCTCTACTTCTATACATTTTTCTTAGTTATTATAACCTAAAAATCTGACAGTAAATAAATAAACATAGTTTACAACAGCTGGTAATAAAACAAAAACACTGTAGTTAGCATTTGAACTTCGAAGTCCAGTGGGGCAGAACCCTAATAATTTACCATGTTAATTGTATTTTTCCCCACGTCATTAGATCTCATACTTTAAAATAAGCCATTTTCCAACTTCCTAACTTATTTCTATCCCGAGCAATTTCATGGGGACCGATTCGCTTCCGAAATTAAATATATAGAAGATTCTTTTTAGGCAAAACGGTTTGTGAAATTTAGTTTTGGTTTCGCCCCGCTATTGGCAACCATTAATTACTTATATATTTAATTTTTTTGCATAATAAATTTTATTTTGGTGACATTGGGTTTTCTTTAAATACCCATTTTGTTTACATTTTTTCCAGGAACTTAATTTTACGACCGTAGCTTCCTTATATCGTATTGGTTTCCGTTTATGAATAAAAATGATAATTAGAAGAACTGATATGTGAACTGTAATTAACCATTAATTTTTAAGACAAACTATGTTAATATTATGAAAATGTAAACTTTCACCATTAACACTATAATAAAAATTTACCTTTTTTTTTTAATGGTTTTAAAAATTATACAATCTAAACGTTTCGATAACACTTTGTTATCTTTCAGTAGTAATGTTTGTTTTGTTAAAGATGTAAAATTAAACAATTTTGTCAAATTTGAAAAATTAAAACATAAACATAAGCCTGCTATTAGTATAACAGTTTAAACATAAAGTTAACCTAAAATTTTTTAGTAAAGAATAACTGGTCAAAAAACCTTTATTCTTTACTAAAATAAACATAAAATTTACCTTTATTCTTTACTAAAATTTTATAGTTGGGTTTTTTAAACTTTATAAATAGCAATTTTAAATTTTAAAATGTTTAATTTTTCAAATTTGAAAAATTGTTTCAAACTTTAAAAATTTTTAAAAATTCTAAAAGATAAATTAAGTTTATTCAAACTTTAATTTATAATTTACAAAAAATCCCAAAAAATTAAGTTTTTTTTAAATTTAAATTACCAAAACAAATTTTATGGAATAAAACATTAAAATCAAAATGGAAAATACAATTAATTTTATTTTTAAATTAAATTACGCAAAACAAATTTTATGGAATGAAAACAGTAAGGTATCGAATGGAAAATATTCATATAATTTATTTATTATTACAAGTCACATATCCAGGCAATTGAAACCCTAAACTAATTACTATCCTCAAACGCATTGTACCCTAAGCTCTACGCTACTGAGTGTGTGAAAACATTACCTACATTAACTATGGCCTCAGGTGTACACTCCGCTCATACTCATATTAATTATGGCCTCACGCCTTTACACATTTCTATTGCGGCCTCTGAGGTCACAATAGGGTCTTGCAAAAAAAGCGATTAATTCGGTGTGTACGAAAAAAAGGGATACATTGGGCAACTCAGAGTGCACTTTTGCGTACGAATATGCAGTTCAAGTCACCGAGTCCATAATCGAGTATTATGCACGGAGGCCACAGTTAATATAAAAACGTGTATGTGTGAGTGTGTGTGTGTGTGTGGTGAGTGTGTGTGAGTGTGAATGTGTGAGTGTGAGTGTGTGATGTGGTGTGAGTGATCGTGAGTAGTGTGTGATGTGTGAGTGTGTTAGTGTGTGAGGTGTGAGTGTGTGAGTGTGTGAGTGTGTGAGGTGTGGTAGTGTGAGTGTGTGAGTGTGAGTGTGAGTGTGTAGGTGGAGTGTGTGAGTGTGTGAGTGTGAGTGTGAGTGTGTGAGTGTGTGAGGTGTGTGTGAGTGTGAGGTGTGAGTGTGGTGTGTGTGAGTGTGTGAGTGTGAGTGTGAGTGTGTGTGAGTGTGTGTGTGTGTGAGTGTGTGAGTGTGTGTAGGTGTGGAGTGTGAGTGTGTGGTAGTGTGGTGTGAGTGTGTGAGGTGTGAGGTGAGTGTGTGAGGTGTGTGAGTGTGTGAGTGTGTGAGTGTGATGGTAGTGTGAGTGTGTGAGTGTGTGAGTGTGTGGGTGTGAGTGTGTGTGTGTGTGAGTGTGTGAGTGTGTGAGTGTGAGTGTGGGTGAGTGTGGTGTGAGGTGTGTGAGTGTGTGAGTGTGTGAGGTGTGAGGTGTGAGTGTGTGAGGTGTGAGTGGTGTGGGTGTGGTGTGAGTGTGTGAGTGAGTGTGTGTGTGAGTGTGTGAGTGTGGAGTGTGTGAGTGTGTGAGTGTGTGTGAGGTGGTGTGAGTGTGTGGAGTGTGTGTGGTGAGGGTGTGTGGAGTGTGTGAGTGTGTGAGGTGTGTGAGTGTGTGAGGTGTGAGTGTGTGAGTGTGAGGTAGTGTGTAGTGTGAGTGTGAGAGGTGTGAGGTGTGATGTGTGGTGTGAGTGTGAGTGTGTGAGGTGTGAGTGTGAGGTGTGTGAGTGTGTGAGTGTGTGAGTGTGAGTGTGGAGGTGATGTGAGTGTGTGAGGTGTGAGTGGTGTGTGAGTGTGTGAGTGTGTGAGTGTGAGTGTGTGAGTGTGTTGAGTGTGTGAGTGTGTGGTGTGTGAGAGTGTGGAGTGTGTGAATGTGTGAGTGTGAGGTGTGAGTGTGTAGTGTGTGAGTGTGGTGATGTGTGTGAGTGTGTGAGTGTGAGTGTGAGTGTGGAGTGTGTGAGTGTGAGTGTGGTGAGTGTGTGTGAGGTGGAGTGTGGAGTGTGGAGTGTGAGTGTGTGATTGAGTGTGTGGGTGTTGAGTGTGTGAGTGTGTGAGTGGTGAGTGTGTGGTGAGTGTGTGGGTGAGTGTGTGAGTGTGTGAGTGTGATGAGTGTGAGGTGTGAGTGTGAGGTGGAGTGTGGAGTGTGTGAGTGTGAGTGTGTGAGTGTGAGTGTGAGTGTGGTGTGTGGGGTGTGTGAGTTGTGAGTGTGAGTGTGTGAGTGTGTGAGTGTGTGGTGTGAGTGTATGGTGTGTAGAGTGAGGTGTGGTGTGTAGGTGTGTGAGTGTGTCAGTGTGTTGTGTAGTGGTGTGAGTGAGTGTGAGGTGTGGGTGTGAGTGTGAGGTGAGTGTGGAGTGTGAGTGTGAGGAGTGTGAGGTGTGGAGTGTGAGTGTGTAGTGTGGTGTGTAGTATGTGAGGTGTGAGTGTGTGAGTGTGGTGAGTGTGGAGGTGTGAGGTGTGAGTGTGTAGAGTGTGTGGAGTGTGAGTGAGTGTGAGTGGTGAGTGTGATGTGAGTGTGTGTGATGTGTACGGTAGTGCGTGTAGTACGTGTGGCAGTGTGTACGTTTGTACGTGTGTGTGACGTGTGTACGTGTGGTACGTGGGTACGGTGTACTGTGTACTGTGTGTGAGTGTGTACGTGGTTGTATGAGGTACGTGTGTACGTGTGTACGTGTGTGTACGTGTGTACGTGTACGTGATGTGTGTACGATGTGTACGTGTGTATGTGTACGTGTGTGACGTGTGTACGTGTACGTGTACGTGTGTACGTGTGTACGTGTGTGACGTGTGTACGTGTGTGTGTACGTGTGTAGTGTGTACGTGTGTACGTGAGTGACGTGTGTAAATGTGTACGGGTGTACGTGTACGTGTGTACGTGTGTACGTGTGTACGTGTGTACGTGTGACGTGTGTACGTGGTGTACGTGTGTGTGCACGTGTACGTGTACGTGTGTACGTGTGTACGTGTGTACGTGTGTACGTTGTACAGTGTACGTGTGTACGTGTGTACGTGTACGATTGTGTACATGTGTGTGTGCGTGTACGATGTACGTTGTGTACGTGTGACGTGTTTACGTGTACGTGTTACGTGTGTCATGTGTCGCTTGTACGTGTGTTACGTGTGTACGTGTGTACGTGTGTACGTGTGTACGTGTGTACGTGTATACGATGTACTGTACGTGTGTACGTGTGTACGTGTGACGTGTGTACGTGTACGTGTACGTGTGCACGATTTACGTGTGTACGTGTACGTGTGTACGTGTACGTGACGTGGTACTGTGACGTGTGTACGTGTGTACGTGTGTACGTGTGTACGTGTGTACATGTACGTGTGTACGTGTATGTACGTGTGTACGTGTGTACGTTGTACGTTGTACGTGTGTACGTGTGTACGTGTACGTGTACGTGTGTACGTGTGTACGTGTACGTGTGTACGTGTGTACGTGTAGTCGTGTGTACGTGTGCGTATCGTTGTACGTGTACGTGTCGTGACGTGTGTACGTATGTACGTACGTGTACGTGTGTACGTGTGTACGTGTGTACGTTGTACTGTACGTGTGGTGTACGTGTGTACGTGTACGTGTACGTGTGACGTGTGTAGCGTTGCACGTTTAGTGTCGTGTACGTGTACGTGTGTACGTGTACGTGCGTGTACGTGTGTACGTGTGTGTACGTAGTGTACGTGTGTACGTGGTACGTGTGTACGTTGTACGTGTACGTGTACGTGTACGTGTACGTGCGTGTGTACGTGTGTACGTGTGTACGTGACGTGTGTACGTGTACGTGTGTACGTGTGAGTGTGTACGTGTGTACGTGTGTACGTGTGTACGTGTGTACGTGTGTACTTGTGTACGTGTGTACGTTTGTACGTGTGCATGTGTGTACGTATGTACGTGTGTACGTGTGTACGTGTACGTGTGTACATGTGTACTTGTGAACGTGTGTACGTGTGTACGTGTGCACGTGTGTACGTGTGTACGACCACCAACTTGATTTTGTCAAACGGTAGTACCTGTTTTCATTTTATTTTCTGAATCTGCTTTGAACTCTGAGTGAATCTCATGTACCATGTGCTATACCTATAGTCAACAGATGTCGTGGTATCTACGAAAAAAATTAATATTGTCTTTATAGAACTACCAATAACAGCTGCGAAATAATTGTATCTAGGGTGATCCATAAACAATAGGTACATTTTTTTATTTGGTTGTGTATGTTAATTTATTTCTGACGTCGAATGACAGCATAGGTCCTTTCTGAAATGGTGAAATTAACGGAATGGGAAAAAATTGAAATTCTGTGCTTGGTTGGATTCAGTGACAGAACACAAATAGAAACTGCTCAATTATTCATCGAAATTCATCCTGACAGTCCTCCTGTATGACAAAAAGTTGTGAGTATAATAGAGGCTACATTTAGAGATTTTGGCCATGTTAGGGATCTGCCTATATCTGTTCGTCCTGGTCAAGACGGAAATGAACAACTTGACGTTTTGCTCTCCTTGGTAGAAAATCCATGTAATTTTCTGCCGCGGATAGGGGCCATTTTAAACATGGGGAGATCAGTTGCTCACCGAATTGTTCGAAAGCACAAAGAGAGTAATTCCAGTGCAAAAGTTGAGTCATTTGAAGATGATTTCGATAGGGAAAACGAGTTCTGTGAATGCATGTAAGTAGTAATATAAGGCCGATCCTGGACCAGTTCAAGGTCACCCCATGTAAATCTTATGGGGATTTATTTCAAGGTCAAGTCAGTTTTCTCGTTATGCCAGAACGCGCTCCACGTCTCAAGCATGTTTTTGGCGGGGGATTTAAATTTTGAGTCACTCGCCCTCTGGTGGTGAAATCGTAAGCTTTTGGAGCTCAAGGTCAAACTTTAAGCGGGAGATTTAAAATGTAGTTGGTCAAGGTCAAAGCTAAAAATAGAAGTTGCAAGGTAATCATAAATCAAAAATAGTTTTGAAGGTCAAAGGTTATTGACTTACGGTGGTGTCATATTTCTTAGAAATATAAGGTCAAGGTGAAAAGCTAAAATAGAAGTTGCAAGGTAATCATAAATCTAAAATAGTTTTCAAGGTCAAAGGTTATTGACCTACGCTGGTGTCATATTTCTTAGAAAATAAAAAGGTCAAGGTGAAAAGCTAAAAATAGAAATTGCAAGGTAATCATAAATCTAAGAATATAATTTTCAAGGTCAAACTTTTTAGCGGAAATATAAATTTTGGAGCTGATCATCATCATATTATATTTCTAGTCAAGGTCAAAAGTAGGTATTTAACAAGTTTAAGCAAAGGTCAAAGCTAAAATAGAAGTTGCAAGGTAATCATAAATCTAAAAATAGTTTTCAAGGTCAAAGGTTATTGACCTACGCTGGTGTCATATTTCTTAGAAATATAAAAGGTCAAGGTGAAAAGCTAAAATAGCAATTGCAAGGTAATCATAAATCTAAGAATATAATTTTCAAGGTCAAACTTTTAGCGGGAAATATAAATTTTGGAGCCAGTCATCATCATCATCATATTATATTTCTAGTCAAGGTCAAAGTAGGTATTTAACAAGTTTAAGCATGTTGTAATATGTAGTCAAGGATGCATATTTGTTATATAAATTGCAGTGAGCTGTATGTTGAGATCAGTCTGCAGCACGTAATTGTTAAATATGGAATTAACAGGGTTAAATCAAAGCACCTATTGCAAACCCTTTAAAAATGTGCGAGCTCGATATATCGAGAAAGTATAAAGTAACGAATATGGATATAATTAATACTAAGTATGGTGAACGTATAGTGATAGAAACGGGTGATTTTAAATGTGTATTGCCGGAACGCTTTTATGTGTATTTCAAAAAGAAGAAACACGAATTGAAGAATTTAAAACACTCCTAAACACGAAGGATGTGTTTATAAGTAGTTTGGTGCAGTTGGCAAAACAACAAACATAACATTTTCTTTTTAATAGTAGCACCCTACCATATGTAAAATTGAAATACTAGAATTATTTTCTTAAACAGTGTTTAGTCATAGAAATTGTGAGCAAGTAAAGTCATGCAAGTAGCAATAAAATCATTTCTGGAACGATCAAACTCAGAAGTTCACCGTTATATATGGATACCCACATCATTGCAGTAACAACCTGAATAATAATTTAACATTTTGTTGTTGGTGTTGTCAAAATAGTGATGGTAGTAGTAAAAATGAAGAGAAACATGATGAAGGTTATTCTTCTGCTAAGACTGACTGGACATCATCATTTCAATATAAGGATGAAGTGTATAAACAAGCAGCTAAGGAATACTTAATCGATTGTACTTATTATAAACTATCGAACGATACTCATCATGCAAAACATCTGGAAATTGGATACAGTACACCTCAACCTTGCACCAATGGTGCGTATTGGGTGTGGTAATTGTGACCAAAGCAATAATGTGGTGTTGGATATGAAGGAATGGAGTGAGCTTCTAAGATGGTATTCATATGTAGAATTGCAATTTTTCCGATCTCAAGAAATTGAAAATGAAATTGATTGGTCAAATGTAAACGAAGAAGAAGATATAATCTATGATCAACATTATGAATCTCTATCTAGTAATCTTGGTATTTATTACAATTGGGAATTAATTAAAGGATATGACAGAATTTTGAAAACTGTTATGATAGAAAACTACAAGTGCTGTTCTTGCATATTCAACTCACATAGTATAGAAGAACTATTCAATTTAAAGGATATAGTAAGCTATAGATTGGAATTTCTTGAATCTTACAATCTGGTGTGTTTTTATGAAAAGTTCATACAGCAAGTTGTTGACTACCGTCGTTTTCGTGAGAAAGAATTCGGTGGTGGTGATGATGATGACATTTATAAAGATATTGATGATGTTATAAATGCTAAGTATAATATTAATTCACATAACACTGTATGTTTAATGGAAATTTTGTATTATCGTCCTGCTTATCTAATGTATAGCATTTACTGAATAAAGAAATAACTATGATTTGTTTTTCTCAATTTAGGTATACCTCTTTCTATCCATCCATGTAAACAATGCTAGTTAAGAAGCGAAAGAGTGTAGGTGGTGGTGGTTTGGTGAATGGTCTAATCAATAAACTTCCGTTTGAATTACATTTACCTGGTTACCAGTATTGCGGTCCTGGTACAAAGTTAGAAAAACGGCTCGCACGCGGTGACCTCGGTATTAATCAATTAGATGGTCAGTGCAAACTTCATGATATCAGTTACAGAGATTACCAAGATTGTAGATTATATATATATATATATATATATATATATATATATATATATATATATATATATATATATATATATATACCAAAACGGATTTAATAAACAGGTACCTGTTTACCATGAACAGGTAGCTGTTGCGACAAACAGGTACCGGTTCACCTTGAACAGGTAGCTGTTTACACTAAACAGATTAGTTAAGATGGATACATTGAAAACCGAACAACCGCTTTTAAACAATAATAATATTCATGGATCGATGATGATAATGTAGTTTATAAGCATATTTAAATCATTAGACGCAACGCTAGGTGAACGAACTGCAGCTTTAGCAGTCAGTACCATCATGAAAGTAAAAGAAAATTAGGGATGGGTGTAAACGTTGATCTAATATGAAGAAGAAGAATGAAAAGTTTAAGCAATATCTGGTTGAGAATGACGCATTACCAGCGCCGGAACTGTAGGAAAGATGACTAATTTAACATTTCTGTAAAAAAAAATAATAACATATATATCTATGTATAATTGTTTGGAAATAAATTATATATTTTTGTTGCAAAAAAAAAAGAAAATGTCTTCTATTTTGATTAAATGAAGGGTATATCAAATGAAGAGAGCTGCTATTGATGAGACTAAAAAAAAAATGTAGCGTATAATAATATTGTCTGGCTATATTGGCTTGTTCAAGGTTAAAATTGGTATCATATTACAATTCAAAATAATCTTCAAGGTTAAATTTTATTGACAAGGTATTGAGAAGGTATCATATTACAGTTCTTATGTTAGACTCTTCAAGGTTCTTAGGAATAGCAAAATAAGCATTCTTAACCAATCACATATGTAACTGACTTTGTGCATGCTCGGTATTGCTGGGTATCCTCGTGGAGTCCACCCTTCTATATAAGTTTAAATTTTATAATCCAACATTGCATCATGTTTTTAAAAAGTTTATGTTAAAGCACTGTTTTGCACATTAAAATCGCACGTATTTACTATTGTAATAGGGTGTAAACCAGAAAATCAGTTCTATTTGTTTAAATTGCATTAGAAATACTGCACGATTGCATTAGCGCATATACAACACGCTAACGAAGACAACCAGACAAATATGGAAAAGTAATGATTGTTATAATTGATTGCAAGGATTCAAAACAGCAAGAAATATATTTACACCAAAACTAGCGATATATAATGGAGAGCAAATTGCTCATTACGTATTCAAGCCTCCATTTCCATGGCACCGGATAGTGAATTTCAAAAGCAAGCTAATTGGTTAATTCACAACCATCACTTTATCAAGTGGGATATGGATATTTCCACGTCTATTCCCTAGTATACTTAGTGATTGCATATCAACAACAGATGAGGTGTACGTTAAAGGACGAGAAAGCTGATTTTATTCAAAATTTTAAAACAAAGCAAGGTGTTTGAAAAACAACATACTTTACCCAAACTTCATCCATGCTGTTTTTCATACACAAACACTTGTCACCCGTTCACGTATATCATTTATATGAAAAAATTGTAGTGAAATTTAATAATAAAAATTAACTGACATATCTTATTCCATGTATTATAAGTTTTAGTAGTAAAAATGAAGAGAAACATGATGAAGGTTATTCTTCTGCTAAGACTGACTGGACATCATCATTTCAATATAAGGATGAAGTGTATAAACAAGCAGCTAAGGAATACTTAATCGATTGTACTTATTATAAACTATCGAACGATACTCATCATGCAAAACATCTGGAAATTGGATACAGTACACATCAACCTTGACCAATGGTGCGTATTTGGTGGTAATTGTGACCAAAGCAATAATGTGGTGTTGGATATGAAGGAATGGAATGAGCTTCAAGATGGTATTCATTGTAGAATTGCAATTTTCCGATCTCAAGAAATTGAAAATGAAATTGATTGGTCAAATGTAAACGAAGAAGAAGATATAATCTATGATCAACATTATGAATCTCTATCTAGTAATCTTGGTATTTATTACAATTGGGAATTAATTAAAGGATATGACAGAATTTTGAAAACTGTTATGATAGAAAACTACAAGTGCTGTTCTTGCATATTCAACTCACATAGTATAGAAGAACTATTCAATTTAAAGGATATAGTAAGCTATAGATTGGAATTTCTTGAATCTTACAATCTGGTGTGTTTTATGAAAAGTTCATACAGCAAGTTGTTGACTACCGTCGTTTTCGTGAGAAAGAATTCGGTGGTGGTGATGATGATGACATTTATAAATATATTGATGATGTTATAAATGCTAAGTATAATATTAATTCACATAACACTGTATGTTTAATGGAAATTTTGTATTATCGTCCTGCTTATCTAATGTATAGCATTTACTGAATAAAGAAATAACTATGATTTGTTTTCTCAATTTAGGTATACCTCTTTCTATCCATCCATGTAAACAATGCTAGTTAAGACGAAAGAGTGTAGGTGGTGGTGGTTTGGTGAATGGTCTAATCAATAAACTTCCGTTTGAATTACATTTACCTGGTTACCAGTATTGCGGTCCTGGTACAAAGTTAGAAAAACGGCTCGCACGCGGTGACCTCGGTATTAATCAATTAGATGGTCAGTGCAAACTTCATGATATCAGTTACAGAGATTACCAAGATTTAGAAAGTAGACATTATATATATATATATATATATATATATATATATATATATATATATATATATATAAAATATATATTTAACCAAAACGGATTTAATAAACAGGTACCTGTTTACCATGAACAGGTAGCTGTTGTGACAAACAGGTACCGGTTCACCTTGAACAGGTAGCTGTTTACACTAAACAGATTAGTTAAGATGGATACATTGAAAAACCGAACAACCGCTTTTTAAACAATAATAATATTCATGGATCGATGATGATAATGTAGTTTATAAGCATATTTAAATCATTAGACGCAACGCTAGGTGAACGAACTGCAGCTTTAGCAGTCAGTACCATCATGAAAGTAAAGAGAAAATTAGGGATGTGTAAACGTTGATCTAATATGAAGAAGAAGAATGAAAAGTTTAAGCAATATCTGGTTGAGAATGACGCATTACCAGCGCCGGAACTGTAGGAAAGATGACTAATTTAACATTTCTGTAAAAAAAAATAATAACATATATATCTATGTATAATTGTTTGGAAATAAATTATATATTTTTGTTGCAAAAAAAAGAAAAATGTCTTCTATTTTGATTAAATGAAGGGTATATCATAATGAAGAGAGCTGCTATTGATGAGACTAAAAAAAATGTAGCGTATAATAATATGGTGTCTGCAGCTATATTGGCTAAGCTGTTCAAGGTTAAAATTTATTGGTATCATATTACAATTCATACCAACTAATCTTCAAGGTTAAATTTTATTGACAAGGTATTGAGAAGGTATCATATTACAGTTCTTATGTTAGACTCTTCAAGGTTCTTAGGAATAGCAAAATAAGCATTCTTAACCAATCACATATGTAACTGACTTTGTGCATGCTCGGTATTGCTCGGGTATCCTCGTGGAGTCCACCCTTCTATATAAGTTTAAATGTTATAATAACATATCATTCGCATCATGTTTTTCTAAAAAGTATATATGTTAAAGCACTGTTTTGCACATTAAAATCGCTTACGTATTTACTATTGTAATAGTGTGTGTAAACCAGAAAATCAGTTCTATTTGTTTAAATGTAGCATGTAGAAATACTGCACGATTGCATTAGCGCATATACAACACGCTAACGAAGACAACCAGACAAATATGGAAAAGTAATGATTGTTATAATTGATGTGCAAGGATTCAAAACAGCAAGAAATATATTTACACCTAAGGAACTAGCGATATATAATGGAGAGCAAATTGCTCATTACGTATTCAAGCCTCCATTTCCATGGCACACCTTGGATAGTGAATTTCAAAAGCAAGCTAATTGGTTAATTCACAACCATCACTTTATCAAGTGGGATATGGATATACTTCTCCACGTCTATTCCTAGTATACTTAGTGATTGCATATCAACAACAGATGAGGTGTACGTTAAAGGACGAGAAAGCTGATTTTATTCAAAATTTTTAAAACAAAGCATTACGGTGTTTGAAAAACAACATACTTTACCCAAACTTCATCCATGCTGTTTTTCATACACAAAACACTTGTCACTGTGCGCTTCACGTATATCATTTATATGAAAAAATTGTAGTGAAATTCTAATAATAAAATTTATTAACTGACATATCTTATTCACATGTATTACCTCAACGCTTTTATGAGTATTTCAAAGAAAGAAGAAGAAGAACTAGATAATTTAAAATGTTATCTAAGAATAAACATTTGAATAATGAGAATCTAAACTGCTTTCGGTCTACCGGAAACAGATACTTCTGAGAAACAGCTACCTGTTTTTGACAAACAGCTACCTGTTTTGAGAAACGGGTACCGGTTTTAGGTCTGTTTTGAGCTGTTTTCGGAAACCGGGGAAAGTTGTTTTGAGCTGTTTCTGCCTGTTGCTAGAAAATAGGGATCTGTTTTTGAGCTGACTGCATCAAAGTTTATGCTATTCACATTTTCGGTCTTTACAATGTTCTACCGAACAAAATTTAAAAGAATATTTGATAAAGGTTATATACCAAATTGGTCTAGTGAACTTTTCAAGATTGTTAAAGTGCGTGTAAGGAATCCGGTCACGTACTTACTACAAGACAGGGACACCTATTTATAGACAGGAACTGCAAAAGGTTAAATATCCCAATGTGTATTTGGTGGAAAAGGTCATTTGACGTAAAAGAATAAAGTGTACGTAAAGTGGTTGGGATTAAAATAATATTCATGGATCGATGATGATGATAATGTAGTTTATAAGCATATTATTGTAAGGCAATAATCTCATTTATAATTCAATGATGCCGGTAAGAACAACAAGCACTTTGGAACACTTAAATTACTGTAGAAAGCATTACTATTGGTTTAATAACGGATATAAATGTCCTCTTGTATAGGTACCGACTATATGAATATAACTTATTGTAATATATGTGTACTTAAGAAACTAACGTAGAATGTAATTTCTGTAAGAATAATAATAAAGACCAATTGTAATTTGTATTATTAATAATAAAACATACTGATACATAAATATTAGGCCTAAAGTGTTTATGTAGTCTCAAATGGTCAACCTAAACTGCTTTCATTAAGAACAGATACGCTTCTAGAAACAGCTACCTGTTTTGAGAAACTATGTATTTTTATTACAAAAATAAAATGTCTCTATGTTTTGATTAAATGAAGAGTAGGTACATCAATGAAAGATTGCTTGGGTAAAGGACTACGAGTATATTATTAATGGAAACAATTGACAACGTTTACGTTACATAAATTGTGCCATTGGCAAGATACAATTTTTCATGCACAACTTTGTATTTTCAAGAGACACCATCGTTCCTCGAGACTAGCGTGATTAGAGAAATTACAACTCAGTGAGAAGAAGAAGAAGAACATGTAGCGACTACGAACCTTATTTTGAAAAGGATGCATGTTTATAATAAAAGGATTCTCCGGGATTGCATTCAGTAAACTTATTCTAGAAATGCTGAAAGAATAAGAATGATAAGAAGAGAAAAAATTATTAAGTATTAACGAGAGGAAGAAAAGACTCGAGGTGTTAATCAGAAATGAAAAATTGAGGGTAGATTTAGAGCTGTATGAGCTAAAAAGAAAATGATGCAACTTCAAGTGAATGTGCATGAAAAGTATGAAATAAAGGTGCTTTAGTAAATAAGTAATTACAGTAGTGTAGTTATATTGCATATGAAAAGGCACTTCATTTGAAAAAAGAAATAAGTGTGTAGGCATAGAAGAAAGAAAAATGAAATTTAAAATGTTGTATGGTTTAATTGAATTATATAATATATATATATATATATATATATATATATATATATATTATATATATATATATATATATATATATATATATATATATATATATATATATATATATATATATTAAACGAGTTTTATCATGATTTATTAAATTATACAAATTATGTAGGAAGAAATGACACATAAAGTTATATATTATATTTATTTATAAATCAGAAAAGTTGAAACTTGCACAAATGAATAAATCATAACACTTTAGTCCTTTACCCAAAAATTTTAATTTTGGTATGAATAAAATGTAACAGGAAAAAATAGGAGTTTCAAATTCCAAAAATGTGGAAAACTTTGAACTTCAACTAGCGCTTTAAAATAAGTTTCCGTATGGTTTTAATTGAATTTATATAGATATATATATTAAACGAGTTTTTATCATGATTTATTAAATTATCCAAATTATGTAGGAAGAAATGACCCATAAAACTTATATTACAAAGAAAGAAAGAAAGAAAAGGTCAATAACATTATCCTGTTATATGAAATGTATGTCAGCATTTTTGTATGTCTATTTTAAAATAAATAAATACACTCTTTAATAATATCAGATGAATTTTAACTCAAAAATTTTGAATTTTTATATATGCTGAATAAATAACAGCGCAAAGGTTAGCATTAAAATAAATTCAGAATATAAAAATTTCAAAACAGTCTTGTGAAAATAGTACATAAAGGTTGAAACTTGCGTACATTTATATTTATATTTATTTATAAATCAGTAGTCCTTTACCCAAAAATTCCAATTTTCGGCATGTAGACTAAACAAGTAAGAGCGCAAAGATAGCACTCAAAAATTCTCAAAACTAAAAGAATGTGAAAAAAATTTTCAATTATTAATGACAAAGTTTGTAGTTTTGATATGTAATGAACGTTGTTAAGGCTTAATAAATCATAACTCAATGTCCTTTGCCCAAAAATTCTGAATTTTCGTATATATATCCAATAAGTAAGAGCGCCAAAGATAGTAGTTTCCAAAATTTATAAAACAAAAATGTGATAAAAATGTATGTTACCAATGATATGTAAATATATGGTTTTAATCGCTTAATAAATCAAAACTCCAATGTCCTTTACCCAAAAATTCTGAAATTTCGTATACAGATCCAATAAATTAGAGCGCCAATGATAGAACTAAAAAATTTGGAAAAACTTGAAGGTCGTCTTTTACTATTGGAATATTAAACATACATTTTACTCAATAAATTGCACCAATATGAAATATGATATAATAAAAGAATAGTGTAACTAATTTGTAAACTATTTGTAATACGGTTTTTTCTAAAATAGATTGTAACGATTTTTCATGAAATAAAGTAATAATAAGCTCACAATGAATCTTTAGATATCTTACATATATATATATACACAATTGCAATTAAGTTAAATGGATTGTACTGTAATGAGTAAAAGCATGCAATTGCAAAAATGCATCCATATAGTATTATCAGTATGATTTGTAATATTATATTCAAGTACTGTACTAGAATGGAATGCATAATTGCAATTATTGTTGTAAACGAAAGACGTACTTGAATTATGAAAGTGATGTATGTTTGATAGTGTGTGATGTAAGAAAAGATGTATGTACATATCTATGGAAAGAGATAAAAACGAGTTGACGAGGACGTGCTTGCATGATATTTAGAATCAGTAAAGTCCTAGAAAAATGCGCTCTTAAAAATTTAAATTTTTCGTCTAATTCTGAGCAAAAAAATTTTTTTCAGCGCAGTTGTGTTTTAGAAGTGACAATCTATAATTTCATATAATAATTTTTCAAAATATGAAAAATTACTTAAATTAGCCAATTCCATTTTGAAACAACAAAAAGCACTTAAAACACACCTTTTTGTACTTACGTAAGCTCAGAAGAAACATATGCATGCAATTTATCCATTTAATGTATCTAAATGCTCTTTAAATTGCCCCAATTTTTGAAACAACACTTAAAACATGACTTGTAATTTTCGGTGCAGCGTTAATAATAGCTGTAGGATAATGAACGCAGTTATTTTGCTGTGAAAGCATTTAAAAGCATTTAGCGAACATTCTATTTTATGTCATCAATTTACATTACAACTTTGAAAACGGAGTTTGTAAATGTTTGAATACATCATTTATAGATTTTAAAATTCCGAATTTATTTAACTGGTATCCTTTGCGCTGTTATTTATTTTCTCTACATGCAAAAATTGTGGATTTTTAACTTAACCATTAAGCTGTTATGATAAAAAGAGTATATTTATTAACATATAATTATGATAAAAAGAGTATATTTATTAACATATAATTTATTGTTACTACTACATTTCATAATGTTGTTCACCTTCTTTTGTAACAGTTTTATATTGATAATTACATAGCAGTTTAATCATTAATTGAAAGATTAGAATTTATTGTAGATTTTAGGTTTGAAACTGCTATCATTGGCGCTCTAATTTATTGAACCTGTATACGAAATTTCAGAATTTTGGGTAAAGGACATTGAGTTGTGATTTATTAACAGTTAACAACTTTAACTTACATATAAATTTACATTGGTAAAATTCATCTTTTTTTATCTCATTTTTTGTTTTGGTAAATTTTGGAACTGCTATCATTGGCGCTCTAATTTATTGAACCTGTATACGAAATTTCAGAATTTTGAGGTAAAGGACATTGAGTTGTGATTTATTAAGCAGTTAACAACTTTAACTTACATATAAATTTACATTGATAAAATTCATTTTTTTTATCACATTTTTTGTTTTGGTAAATTTTGGAACTGCTATCATTGGCGCTCTAATTTATTGAACCTGTATACGAAATTTCAGAATTTTTGGGTAAAGGACATTGAGTTTTGATTTATTAAGCGATTAAAACCATATATTTACATATCATTGGTAACATACATTTTTATCACATTTTTGTTTTACAAATTTTGAAACTACTATCTTGGCGCTCTTACTTATTGGATATATATACGAAAATTCAGAATTTTTGGGCAAAGGACATTGAGTTATGATTTATTAAGCCTTAACAACGTTCACTTACATATCAAAACTACAAACTTTGTCATTAATAATTGAAAATTTTTTTCACATTCCTTTAGTTTTGAGAATTTTGAGTGCTATCTTTGCGCTCTTACTTGTTTAGTCTACATGCCGAAAATTGGAATTTTTGGGTAAAGGACTACTGATTTATAAATAAATATAAATATAAATGTACGCAAGTTTCAACCTTTATGTACTATTTTCACAAGACTGTTTTGAAATTTTTATATTCTGAATTTATTTTAATGCTAACCTTTGCGCTGTTATTTATTCAGCATACATACAAAATTCAAAATTTTGAGTTAAAAATTCATCTGATATTATTAAAAGAGTGTATTTATTTATTTTAAAATAGACACATACAAAAATGCTGACATACATTTCATATAACAGGATAATGTTATTGACCTTTTTCTTTGTTTCTTTCTTTGTAATATAAGTTTTATGGGTCATTTCTTCCTACATAATTTGGATAATTTAATAAATCATGATAAGAAACTCGTTTAATATATATATCTATATAAATTCAATTAAAACCATACGGAAACTTATTTTAAAGCGCTAGTTGAAGTTCAAAGTTTTCCACATTTTTGAATTTGAAACTCCTATTTTTGCGCTGTTACATATTTATTTACATACCAAAATTAAAATTTTTGGGTAAAGGACTAAAGTGTTATGATTTATTCATTTGTGCAAGTTTCAACTTTTCTGATTTATAAATAAATATAAATATATAAGCTTTATGTGTCATTTCTTCCTACATAATTTGTATAATTTAATAAATCATGATAAGAAACTCGTTTAATATATATATATATATATATATATATATATATATATATATATATATATATATATATATATATAAATTCAATTAAAACCATACGGAAACATTTTAAATTTCACATTTTTTCTTTCTTCTATGCCTACACACACACTTTATTTTTTTTTTCAAATGAAGTGCCTTTTCCTTATGCAATATAACATACACTACTGTAATTACTTATTTACTAAAGCACCTTTATTTCATACTTTTCATGACACATTCACTTGAAGTTGCATCATTTTCTTTTAGCTCATACAGCTCTAAATCTACCCTCAATTTTTCATTTCCCTGATTAACACCTCGAGTCTTTTCTTCCTCTCGTTAATACTTAATAATTCTTTTTCTCTTCTTATCATTCTTATTGCTTTCAGCATTTCTAGCAATACAAGTTTACTGAATCATGCAATCCCGGAGAATCCTTTTTATTATAAACATGCATCCTTTTTCAAAATAAGGGTCGGTCGTAGTCGCTACATGTTCTTCTTCTTCTTCCACTTGAGTTGTAATTTCTCTAATCACGCTAGTCTCGAGGAACGATGGTGTCTCTTGAAAATACAAAAGTTGTGCATGAAAAAATTGTATCTTGCCAATGGCACAATTATATGTAACGTAAACGTTGTCAATTGTTTCCATTAATAAATCATAACTCGGTAGTCCTTTACCCAAGCAACTCTCTTCATTACGATGTACCTACTCTTCATTTAATCAAAACATAGAAGACATTTTATTTTTGTAATAAAAATACATAGTTTCTCAAAACAGGTAGCTGTTTCTCAGAAGCGGTATCTGTTTCCTGTAGACTGAAAGCAGTTTAGGTTGACCATTTGAGGACTACATAAACACTTTAGGCCTAATATTTATGTATCAGTATGTTTTATTATTAATAAATAATACAAATTACAATTGGTCTTTTATTATTATTCTTACAGAAATTACATTCTACGTTAGTTTCTTAAGTACACACTATATTACAATAAGTTATATTTATACTAGTCGGTACCTATACAAGCAGGACATTTATATCCGTTATTAAACCAATAGTAATGCTTTCTACAGTAATTTAAGTGTTCCAAAGTGCTTGTTGTTCTTACCGGCATCATTGAATTATAAATGAGATTATTGCCTTACAATAATATGATACCTTCTCAATACCTTGTCAATAAAATTTAACCTTGAAGATTAGTTGGTATGAATTGTAATATGATACCAATAAATTTTAACCTTGAACAGCTTAGCCAATATAGCTGCAGACACCATATTATTATACGCTACATTTTTTTTTTTAGTCTCATCAATAGCAGCTCTTCATTATGATATACCCTTCATTTAATCAAAAAATAGAAGACATTTTTTTTTTTTTGCAACAAAAAATATATAATTTATTTCCAAACAATTATACATAGATATATATGTTATTATTTTTTTTTTTTTTACAGAAATGTTAAATTAGTCATCTTTCCTACAGTTCCGGCGCTGGTAATGCGTCATTCTCAACCAGATATTGCTTAAACTTTTCATTCTTCTTCTTCATATTAGATCAACGTTTACACCCCATCCCTAATTTTCTCTTTACTTTCATGATGGTACTGACTGCTAAAGCTGCAGTTCGTTCACCTAGCGTTGCGTCTAATGATTTAAATATGCTTATAAACTACATTATCATCATCGATCCATGAATATTATTATTGTTTAAAAGCGGTTGTTCGGTTTTCAATGTATCCATCTTAACTAATCTGTTTAGTGTAAACAGCTACCTGTTCAAGGTGAACCGGTACCTGTTTGTCACAACAGCTACCTGTTCATGGTAAACAGGTACCTGTTTATTAAATCCGTTTTGGTATATATATATATATATATATATATATATATATATATATATATATAATGTCTACTTTCTAAATCTTGGTAATCTCTGTAACTGATATCATGAAGTTTGCACTGACCATCTAATTGATTAATACCGAGGTCACCGCGTGCGAGCCGTTTTTCTAACTTTGTACCAGGACCGCAATACTGGTAACCAGGTAAATGTAATTCAAACGGAAGTTTATTGATTAGACCATTCACCAAACCACCACCACCTACACTCTTTCGCTTCTTAACTAGCATTGTTTACATGGATGGATAGAAAGAGGTATACCTAAATTGAGAAAAACAAATCATAGTTATTTCTTTATTCAGTAAATGCTATACATTAGATAAGCAGGACGATAATACAAAATTTCCATTAAACATACAGTGTTATGTGAATTAATATTATACTTAGCATTTATAAAATCATCAATATCTTCATAAATGTCATCATCATCACCACCACCGAATTCTTTCTCACGAAAACGACGGTAGTCAACAACTTGCTGTATGAACTTTTCATAAAAACACACCAGATTGTAAGATTCAAGAAATTCCAATCTATAGCTTACTATATCCTTTAAATTGAATAGTTCTTCTATACTATGTGAGTTGAATATGCAAGAACAGCACTTGTAGTTTTCTATCATAACAGTTTTCAAAATTCTGTCATATCCTTTAATTAATTCCCAATTGTAATAAATACCAAGATTACTAGATAGAGATTCATAATGTTGATCATAGATTATATCTTCTTCTTCGTTTACATTTGACCATTCAATTTCATTTTCAATTTCTTGAGATCGGAAAATTGCAATTCTACATATGAATACCATCTTAGAAGCTCACTCCATTCCTTCATATCCAACACCACATTATTGCTTTGGTCACAATTACCACCAATACGCACCATTGGTGCAAGGTTGAGGTGTGTACTGTATCCAATTTCCAGATGTTTTGCATGATGAGTATCGTTCGATAGTTTATAATAAGTACAATCGATTAAGTATTCCTTAGCTGCTTGTTTATACACTTCATCCTTATATTGAAATGATGATGTCCAGTCAGTCTTAGCAGAAGAATAAC
Organism: Vesta saturnalis; assembly: GCA_036346205.1. Taxonomy (NCBI): domain Eukaryota; kingdom Metazoa; phylum Arthropoda; class Insecta; order Coleoptera; family Lampyridae; genus Vesta; species Vesta saturnalis. Next base: position 3,737,569 of record JARFJB010000036.1, on the reverse strand, counting down.
CTTCATCATGTTTCTCTTCATTTTACTACTACTACCATCACTATTTTGACAACACCAACAACAAAATGTTAAATTATTATTCAGGTTGTTACTGCAATGATGTGGGGTATCCATATATAACGGTGAACTTCTGAGTTTCGATCGTTCCAGAAATGATTTTATTGCTACTTGCATGACTTTACTTGCTCACAATTTCACTATGACTAAACACTGTTTAAGAAAATAATTCTAGTATTTCAATTTTACATATGGTAGGTGCTACTATTAAAAAGAAAATGTTATGTTTGTTGTTTTGCCAACTGCACCCAAACTACTTATAAACACATCCTTCGTGTTTAGGAGTGTTTTAAATTCTTCAATTCGTGTTTCTTCTTTTTTGAAATACACATAAAAGCGTTCCGGCAATACACATTTAAAATCACCCGTTTCTATCACTATACGTTCACCATACTTAGTATTAATTATATCCATATTCGTTACTTTTACTTTCTCGATATATCGAGCTCGCACACATTTTTAAAGGGTTTGCAATAGGTGCTTTGATTTAACCCTGTTAATTCCATATTTAACAATTACGTGCTGCAGACTGATCTCAACATACAGCTCACTGCAATTTATATAACAAATATGCATCCTTGACTACATATTACAACATGCTTAAACTTGTTAAATACCTACTTTTGACCTTGACTAGAAATATAATATGATGATGATGATGACTGGCTCCAAAAATTTATATTTCCCGCTAAAAAGTTTGACCTTGAAAATTATATTCTTAGATTTATGATTACCTTGCAATTCTATTTTTAGCTTTTCACCTTGACCTTTTATATTTCTAAGAAATATGACACCAGCGTAGGTCAATAACCTTTGACCTTGAAAACTATTTTTAGATTTATGATTACCTTGCAACTTCTATTTTTAGCTTTGACCTTTGCTTAAACTTGTTAAATACCTACTTTTGACCTTGACTAGAAATATAATATGATGATGATCAGCTCCAAAAATTTATATTTCCCGCTAAAAAGTTTGACCTTGAAAATTATATTCTTAGATTTATGATTACCTTGCAATTTCTATTTTTAGCTTTTCACCTTGACCTTTTTATTTTTCTAAGAAATATGACACCAGCGTAGGTCAATAACCTTTGACCTTGAAAACTATTTTAGATTTATGATTACCTTGCAACTTCTATTTTTAGCTTTTCACCTTGACCTTATATTTCTAAGAAATATGACACCACCGTAAGTCAATAACCTTTGACCTTCAAAACTATTTTTGATTTATGATTACCTTGCAACTTCTATTTTTAGCTTTGACCTTGACCAACTACATTTTAAATCTCCCGCTTAAAGTTTGACCTTGAGCTCCAAAAGCCTGATTTCACCACCAGAGGGCGAGTGACTCAAAATTTAAATCCCCGCCAAAAACATGCTTGAGACGTGGAGCGCGTTCTGGCATAACGAGAAAACTGACTTGACCTTGAAATAAATCCCCATAAGATTTACATGGGGTGACCTTGAACTGGTCCAGGATCGGCCTTATATTACTACTCATGTAAAATCAACTAGATAATAATTTGGTAAGAAACATAATCTTTTTCGATGAGGCTACGTTCTGTTTGGAAATGCGAACAGACACATTTATCGACGTTGGGCAATAGAAAATCCGCATTGGATGATGGAGGTTCACAGTCAGTATCATTATAAAGTAATTGTGTGGAGTGGTATAGTGCGGAAACATTAATAGGTCCATTTTTATACGAACAGACGATAACTGGACTAGCATATCTCGAATTTCTCCAATTCGATTTAATCCCAGCATTAGCGGCATTATTTCCGAATCTATTGGATTCCGACTCCCCTGACGATGAATTGGTTTTCCAGCATGTCGGTGCCCTTTCGCACTTTTCCGCAGATGCACGCGTATTTTTGGATGAAACATTTCCTAATAGGTGGATAAGGAGAGGACCTATCTAATGGCCTGCTAGGTCACCCGACCTAAACCCTTCTTTCTGTCAGGTTAAAATCAAAAGTATATGTTGACAGGCCAAACAATCTGGAGGTATTGAAAGAGAAAATAAGATGAGAAGTGCGTGTCACTACTCTAGAAGTGGTTCAAAACGTGCAAAGAGAGTTTATTTATCACCTTGACTATTGTCAAGCCGCAAATGGTGCACATTTTGAACATTTGATTTGATTTGTTGTTGTGTTTTTTGAATAAATTGTTCCTTTTGGCAGAAAACAAAGGCCGCCTTCCTTGATAAGGTCTTAATTGTTGATATGTTCAATTGTAAATTTGTGGAGATCTGTTGACTTTAGCTATAAGACATGGTTCTTGAGACTTATTCAAAATTCAAAGCAGATTCAGAAAATGAAACTTTTGGGCCACCCCACATATATAATTTGACCACTAAAAAAACCGCAGTCAAAAATCGACGTGTCCGAGCGTTTCTCCAAAAGCTAGACCATTGAACTTTAAATGAATTTAGACATAACTTCAGGGACTCACTGTATATTTTTTAAATGAAGGTGTTGAACAATGACCGTTTTGATAATCAACAGCTGTCATAAAAAGCCACCCCAATTACTCTCTGATTAAACCTAGCCTAAAAGGCCATAGTCAAGAATATAATCAATTATATTAAAAAGTAAAAGTAAAGTAAAAAAAAGGCAGTACACCATTTCTTATATAAAAGCAGAAATATAGGTTTAGTTTCGGTATTTTGATGTATAAAATTTTTATTAATTTTTGTTTTTATTTCAGCTGTGCAAAAATGACGTATATACCACAGGACTGTAGTTTAATTCCTTGTTATATACTATTTTCAATCACATTAATAAATCAGTATACAAAATCTTCATCATTGTAGCGTCTCTCCTTATTGTCTTAATGAGTGCACAAGGTGTCCAGTATCAATGAAGTCAAAAAGGTATGGTAGACAATACCACAAAGCCAGAACCATTTTTAATAAATCATATAAAATTGAAATACTTTAGTAACAGAAACGGTCCAAGTTTTTGCGGAGCTTTATAGATTTTAAAAACTCTTTAACATGAGCAATCACTTTAAATATTTATGAATGACACACTGAAGACCCTTACCCGTAGATTCTGCACTAAGACATTTTGTAATAATCTTGGGTGCCATGTGTGTTGAAAGAGCATACAATATTTTACAGCACATCAATAAGAACGGCCTCCAAAAGTTCAGGATGCAAATTTAAACAGTGTTTTAATTTTATTTTTGCCCTTCGCTTGCGTTTCATCACGCATTCCTTGAAAACTGTCACCACTATGCAAATTTTATAAAAGACATTTTTGAAAGCGCATATTTCCTTCATTAATGGTATAAACCAGTCCCAAAGGCGTTAAGTTTTCCAGGAAGAAATTAAAAACTAATGAAAACTGGATGGTGATTAATTATAAAACATACTTTCTCAAAACCAATTCCTTCCCTATTTAAATTTAGTTTCAGTCCTAAATGTATACAATCCAATTACTAATTATGTTAAATGAAATATGAACGTTAAAATAATACTTACTGTAATGAATGAAAGAAAAATTATATTAATTTGAAGGGAACACTAATGTCATATTGAAATGGTCTGCAATGACCTTAATTGTATAAAACATAAAGCTAAATGAACAAACGCTCAAAAATCATTTAAATTTAGAATGTGTAAATCAAAATACATCTAGAAAACTTAGATGACTATCCATTATTTACTTTGCTTAATTAAACTTCCGAACTTTTCGATCTTGTAAGCAGCTCAGCCCCTAATCTATAAAGGTACATAAATGTCCAAGATACTTTCATTTCATGGCTAATTAAGAAAACTTTCCGTTTTTCTTCACTAAGTAAATTACTTTAATTTTTAATCTCAAAATTAGGTACATTTTTTATATGTTCGGTGTGTATATAAATATTAAAAATGTTTAATGCCAGCGCGTGTACATTCCTGAATTAGATATACCTTTTAGAAGATATACCATAAAATGATGAAATAAACAGGGAGGACTTGATATATTGTTGAAGTTTCGAAATCGGAAAAGCATTTTATTTTGTTACATAAATACGACCAAAAACTGTTTAAAAGTTTCCATTTGAGAGAAAAACATTGTAAAACTTAAACCTACAAAAAATTTCGATGTTATCATCAATAAAAGTTTTTTCTTTAAATATTTATACAAATTGGTTAAAATATATGTATATCCTTAGGTACTTAATTCTTTTGTTTGCTATACAGTAATGACAGTTTTTCTTTAATGCAATTGTAAAATGGAATTATTTCCAAGACCAAATATAATAGCTTTCACATATATCGTGCAAATCATACCGACTTCATTTAATTATTTGCAAAATTCAGTAAATTAATCAGTCTATCTATCTATGTAAATTGCAGAAATATCGTGGAAGTGTTTCATTAAATCTATTAGCTAGATTAAGTTGCTAATATAATTATCAAATTTATACAAAGTCGTCACTTACAGAAAGACGTTGTAGAACGGTTGCGGTTATAATGTTAACTGATTTAATTAGAGTGCTTTAAATAAATGCGATTATTAAGCATATATTGAATGTACTGCAGTCCCTATAAATATATTTAAATTTAACGCATCATTAAAAATCTAACAAAACCTAAAATTACAGGAAGGCGGAGTGCAATACCGTAAAGAGCATCTTTGAAAATGCAAGAAGAAAACGCGTCATTACGATTTCAATATGCAACATTTATAATACAATGTTTCAACAGTAGACTTGCAACTTGCACAAAATCTAAACTAATGTTTACATTGCAAATATCGTTTAAGTAAATGCTTCACTATTAACCGGGTTTTATAGTTACGAATTGTGATGGTATTGTTGTAAGCAGTATTTCTAATAGTAACCAATTAGCATTTTTTACATCTGAAATTTCTATAATAGTTAAGTATAAATGATGCCTGAACCTTCAATACGGGTTATTGGGGATAATTCAAGATCGGGTTAAACAAGAGAAACACACCATAGTTAAATTACATTTAATTAATATACACTTACATTACTCCACTAATCTGTAATACTCAACTACGTACAAAACTAAACCGGGCTCAACTAATCCTTCCTGCTCTTATTCTTAAATACGTTTATAAAGTATAATTACCCAGCTATTTCTTTAAAGTAGGGAAGCTTACATTATTTTTTACCCTAACTTATTTTTATCCTCTACACTTTTACTAATTTAAATTTTTTTAAAATTTATTTAATGAATGCTTTTTACATTCCTTCTATCTATAGTAAGGCTGTTTCAGTTGTTTAAGTAACATCAAGAAGGGTACGCAAACAGAAAATGTAGATAAAGGACTAACGCACATAGTCTAACTAAACAAGTTACAAATTCTATATTTTGCACTGTATTTTTTCAGATTTGCTGAATATATATGTTACTGTTATATTATTTTTTAATCAACGATGCTTTACAATGACTGAATTTAGCGTTTTGAAAGAGCCAAGTTCAAATTTGGGAAGGTGTTATTGCAAGAAAATTTATCTTCACAACGTAATATAACGTTTATCGTTTGCAAATGATGGAAAACAAACGGAATTTAATAATATTCAGGTGTTTAATAGAGTTCTGTACCTAGATTCCTGGCTTATTATAAGAAATTGATTGGTCTGTTAGGATATTTTGATTTTTGACTCACTTAGCAATGATACCGTACAATTAGAGAACGATTGAGCCTGCAAATAATGTTCAAAACGGGTAAATGATTATTTGTACACGAAAAATTTTTTGATGTATGTTGTACGAAACAGGCCTAGAACGTTTCCCCGCGGCCGGTTTTGTCGAGGCCGATTCGCACCCACCGGTTCGCCACAAGCTGTTTCGCCGCCAGCCGTTTCGCCGTCGGCCCAGTTCGCCGCCTGAACAATTTTAAAATTTGGAATAACGTCTACACCCATTACGAAGCTTTCTCTGTCCATGTTAAAAAACAGCATGTCTATTGCTTCCTACACCAATTTTTAATCATTTTAGAAAAATATTTTTAACGCTTATTTTGTTCTTTTAGAAAATTAATATGGTAACGCTTATTTTTTATACCTTTAGAAAAGTACATTTTTATCACTCGCTTTAAATGCAAAATATTTTTCTAACACTTACTTTTAATGCTTTTAGCAAAGTTATTTTAAACAAGTAACTACATAAACAAAATAGCATTAAAAATAAGTGTTTAAAATAGTTCTGTTAAATGCGTTAAAAATAAGTGCTAGAAAAATATTTTGCTAAAAGCATTCAAAGCGAGCGTTAAAAATATACTTTTCAAAACGCATAAAAAATAAGCGTTACCATATTAATTTTCTAAAGGAACAAAATAAGTGTTAAACATATTTTCCTAAAAGGATAAAAAATTGGTGTTAAAAGCAATAGACATGCTGTTTTTTAATACCCACAAATAAAGCTTCGTAATGGGTGTATATTTTATTCCAAATATTAAAATTGTTTTGGCTGCGGACTGGCCAGGCGGAGAAACGGCTCGCTGTGAAACGGTCGCGGCGGACCGGTATGTTGTGCCACTGACAATTTTTACGTATCGTTATTTGATATTTGATTTCGTTATTTGATTATTTAATTTTAGAAATAAAGCTGAAAAGGAAAAACTTATAGGGATACCATTGCGAGCTATTATATTTGTGAAATAAAATTGTCAAACGGCAACAATTGCCGTTTAAAGTAACTAATTCATTTACAATGAAACGTAGAGTAGTTTGTTAAATGATATTTCATTCATATAAGTTAGGTTATTAGTGTAAAGAAAATTTTAGTTGAAGGCCAAATAACCTTGAAATTTCTACAATTTTAAAAACTTATAGCCCACTCGCAAAAGTAAAATCTAAACTTTAATTTTTGTTGATTGAAATGATGATCTCAATTAGTTTTCGACAAAATTTCTATATATATATATATATATATATATATATATATATATATATATATATATAACATTATTGTTATATTATTTTTTAATCAACGATGCTTTACAATGACATTTTGAAAGAGCCAAGTTCAAATTTGGGAAGGTGTTATTGCAAGAAAATTTATCTTCACAACGTAATATAACGTTTATCGTTTGCAAATGATGGAAAACAAATGAAATTTAATAATATTCAGGTGTTTAATAGAGTTCTGTAACTAGATTCCTGGCTTATTATAAGTAATTGATTGTTCTGTTAGGATATTTTGATTTTTGACTCATTTAACAATGATACCGTACAATTAGAAAACGATTGAGCCTGAAAATAACGTTCAAAATGGGTAAATGATTATTTGTACACGAAGAATTTTTTGATGTATGTTGTACGAAACGTGTCTAGAATGTTTCCCCGCGGCCTATTCGTCGCGGCCGATTCGCCCACGCCGGTGCGCCAACAGCCGTTTCGCCGCCAGCCGTTTCGCCATCGGGCCAGTTCACCGTCTGAACAATTTTAAAACTTGGAATAACGTGTTCACCCATTACGAAGCTTTCTCTGTCCATGTTAAAGAACAGCATGTCTGTTGCTTCTTACATCAATTTTTAATCATTTTAGAAAGATATTTTTAACGCTTATTTTGTTCTTTTAAAAAATTAATATGGTAACGCTTATTTTTTATACCTTTAGAAAAGTATATTTTGATCACTCGCTTTGAATGCAAAATATTTTTCTAGCACTTACTTTTAATGCTTTTAGCAAAGTTATTTTAGACACGTAACAACATAAACAAAATAGCATTAAAAATAAGTGTTTAAAATAATTCTGTTGTATTATGTTGTGCCACTGACAATTTTTACGTATCGTTATTTGATATTTGATTTCGTTATTTGATTATTTAATTTTAGAAATAAAACTGAAAAGGAAAAACTTATAGGGATACCATTGCGAGCTATTGTATTTGTGAAATAAAATTGTCGAACGGCAACAATTGCCGTTTAATGTAACTAATTCATTTACAATGAAACGTAGAGTAGTTTGTTAAATGATATTTCATTCATAAAAATTAGGTTATTAGCGTAAAGAAAATTTTAGTTGAAGGCCAAATAACTTTGAAATTTCTACAGTTTTAAAAAAACTTTTAGCCCACTCGCAAAAGTAAAATCTAAACTTTAATTTTTGCTGATTGAAATGATGATCTCAATTAGTTTTTCGACAAAATTTCTTGATTTTGCTTTAGTAAACATTGTGTCAAATTTAGTCTTTTATAACGCACTGGGTTGACGCTTTCAAGTTATAAATCATTTAATCGATAGCATTGAATTTTAAATTATTAGGATATTTCAAATTTGAGTAAGAGGGTAGAAGTTACAGATACACGAAATGAGCTTCTTTTTATTAAAAAAATTATGGCCTATCATGAGTTCTTCAAGGTAAAAGTTAAAACAGTCTCGGAGGTCTTCATTTCATATCCAAGGTGCCGTGACATCACTTGCCGCTTCTTAAGTATTTAGTGAAAAAATTCTGTACAAGTCCATAAGATGAGAGCCGTAGCTGAATCATTACGAGGTTACGAAGTCAGTGCTACCGTGTTATAAGTAAAGGACTGCCAGCTGTTTTTTAACCGAAATAATTAAATTACAATGAACTCTAAGCTAATAATACAAAAGGGTTATAGTTTTCTAAATAGAAATAGTAGAGATTCTGTATTATAGGTGTTTTGTGACTGTGGTTTCATATTAGTGGAATTTATCGGCTTACTTTCACAGTTTTTTTGCTTTTATAGCGCGACGTTTCGGAACCGGACTCTGCTGTCATCATCAGGCTTAGTTCTGAGAAGCACTGTTTTCGTACTTGAGTCGAATTCATATATTATGATTTTTTACCAAGCACTTGACAACTCTCAAATTCAAGCTTGGTACCTTTCACTTGAATGTCTGACACCTTTATCGCTGAGGCACTGAGTAACCCTGTATATATTTATTAGAACTGGAGTAATCAATTGTTTGGGACAAAATCATAGTAAGTGAATTCGACTCAAGCGCGAAATCAGACCTCAGGGCAAAGTCTGATGACGAAATCAGAGTCAGCTTTCGAAGCATAGCGCTATTAATTGCAAAAACTGCGGAAATAGACAGATCGATTCAATCAAAGTAGTAGGGAGTAAAGCTTGTCATTTTTAGCCACCGTTATTGCTACTAGTAGTGGAAAATAGACATCCATTTTTATCTGATTATACAATTATGTACTATACACAGAAGTTCCGTATTTCATTCACAGTCATTTATTTACATTGTTATTTAGAATATATCTAACAGGCTAGACATTAAAGGTATGAAATCACTTTTGTACATGTTTGGACCTGGAATACTTCGAAATAGACTGATTAAGAAGTGTTACCTACTAATTATATAGTTACAAGGATAATTGCCTTGCTAGTCATTGATCTTAAAGGTAAACGTTTAATGCAATTTATTTTTGGTTTTCGATGCTGCAAAATTTTCAAGTAAAATTAAAGAATGGAATTACCGCATATAATAAGAATACTGTTGCATTTAGTGTTGTCAAATTAATTCAATTTTGAGGAAAATACACAACCTTAATAAATTAATTAATGCTTCTGGAACAATCACATTACGTTGGTCATTATTACTACAGACAAATATTTTAAGCAAATTAAAACAAAGCTTATTTCATATAAACGGTTGTTAAATGAAAGTGACGACAATTATATGAGCATCTGTTGAGCACATTTAAACAAATTTTAAAGTATTTTTCGAAATTTAAAATGAATACTAAGAATTTATTATAAGTTTTTGTTCTGAACGAATAAGTTCAAAGGTATATGTAATTAAAATTATTATTTGAATAGTAAGAATTTTGTGTCTGAAATGAAGTTATTAATTTACAAATTGGGCAATTATCTTATTTTCTATGATCATTCAGGATTTTAACGTCTGTACCAAGACTTTCTTATTGCAGTGGCGCTTTAGGACCTACATTATCGATTTTGAGATGTATCTTATTTATTTATATCTTACATCTTGCTGAAACCCAAACCGCCTCCGGTAAGTTCAGTCCGCAATCCGCATAATTTAATAAAGCAAAGCGATGTTTAATGTGGATTGAACGTATAACCATTGCCCAACGGGCTTACAATCGCTTTAATTTTACGTGTGAACCTTGAACCCGACAAAGGTATCATAAGCAGGATCATCTATGTTACACTGACAGATTTTGTAATAACTCAATTTGACCTTCTTGTTGCTCATAATTCACAATTCAAGCAACTCACGATTTCAAAATTTATACCAACAATTCATTTTAAATTTTGTGTGCAGTCTGCAAGTTTTTAGGGAAATATTTTTTTAACCAATCCAAATTGTTTTCAATAATTGTTAGTTTCATACTACATAGATGAAGGAGTTTTCATACCTTAATTCTGTTAATCTATGCCTGAGATTATGAACACGTTTAGTTCTACTTAATGCTAACGCTTACCTTCTATATTTATAATTTCGACAAGCATATAGTCTTGTTTATTTCAAATATTCTCATGTGAACCATTTCTGCAATCCAATATTTAAAAATATCAACCAACTGGTGCCATTTTTCTTAAAAATTTCAAGATAGCGTTGGTGTATGTAGTTTCAGATATTCTTCCGGTAAGGACATGTGCCATTCAAACCCCTTAATGTTGGCTGGTATTGGTTTAACGGGTTAATCTTTGGGAAATTTTCGAGATGGACGTGGGTATCCATAGAAGAGCAAATTTAGAGGGCATGAGTTTGAATAAATTGTTTCATCAGATTTGAAATAAACAGTAACAGTTGTGCTAAGTAAAAATTGTATAAAAAATCCTTGCGGTAGTAAAATAAATTTTTAAAGCGATCATTTTTAAGTAAATAAAAATGTTGCATATTGTAAATTAAGCCAAGACAGCATTATTAATGCCGATGTAATACATGTGCGTTTGCTAACGTTAAAGCAATTAAGTTTATAGACAATTAAGAACTTAGATGCAAAGTGAATTAAAATATTCCGTTAGAAACATTTTAGAAGGCATATAGTAAACCAGTTGCCTAGTGGATACAAGCGTTCAAGACCGTAAGTGTTCTTAGAACATTTAAGTTACCGCTACCGTGGGACGGCCTAATTCAAACAGTTAAATAAGGATACTTCGCTTTACAGGTGCAACTCATTTTTATTTGAATTATAGTGTATCTTCCGTATCGGTTTTATTGCGAAGCTTAATTAAAGTAAAAGGTTAATTTAAATGCTACAAATTAACGGTGCTTCACTAGATTTCATTTTAAGTGTAAATATACACGAGGGATCACAAAGATTCAGCATATTAAATCTTGAATTGAAAATTAGATTTCTTTAGCCAAGCCAATTACAAAATTTAATTACCTTCATTTTGTTGATTGAGTTATACATTCAATGTAGATCTTTTGAATTACTGTTTATCACACTGCTAGTCATTATCTATTCCTTTTGACAGAAAAATAAGAGTCGCAATTTGAACAATGATATTAATGATAAAATTTCTACACGTCACTGAGCGAATATAATTTCCTAATTACGCACACATGATTACGATTGTTTTGTTTCTGTAATGACTAGCAACCTTGGATCCAGCTATACAACACTACCCAGGAATACTGAAATCATAAGGACAAAAACGTACCGCAAACGCACCTATTAATAAAGCATTACTAAACCACTTAATAACCAACCACATGGTAACAGAGAGCAAATTAGAAAAATTTCAGCATATCAGAAATAAAAGGACTTGGTAACATTACCAATTTATTACCGGAAAGTTTGGAAATGATAACTTGATAGAAATCAATAAAAATATTAAAATATTGTTTGATAATCAGAAAAATACTGTTCAAAGGATCGATAAATTTGTTTCATTTGCGATCCACGTCACTCAGAGATACCCGAATTATTTAAACATTATCTTATATATTAAAATAATCGGGTAATTTAGTTCACGCAGATTGCGAGACAACCGCTTGATGGATTTCGATGATTTTTTTTTTATGTGAAGGTAATTTTGCGTAGAAGGAAATAACGGAGCCAGAATTTTAAACAAACGTAAAAATTAAATAAATATGATTGAAAATGCTTAACCTGTGTTATCGATATTTTTATAGACGCGGGCGGCTTTGGAATTTTTTTTTACGTTAACATATATTAATACTCTATCTGACATGAAGTTTTAAACGTCAGTCTGACATAGATTATTGTTTTTTCCTCTGCGATGTTGTACATTTAATGTTAACCGCACAATTTTGCGGGAGAAAAGCTCCTTTAATATAATTTCAATGCAACCCTGATTGATTTAACTAACTCAAATGACATTTATGAAAGAACTTTTATTACAATACAATATCCTTCAGATTGAAAAACTTATATCTCACATAGAGAGCTTGTATTGCTCCTTAGGTATACAAGGTACAATTTAATTCTGTTGGCCTCTTTCGGACCCTCAGGGCGAATTCACAACTTTCACTACCTTGGTGTATGTTGGGTGGCCTACCTTGGATATTAAAATCTGTTAGTTTATAACAATTAATTTAGGTTTAAACAATATAAAATAAAAACAGTTCTGAAAAAAAAGGAAGTAATAAACGAAAATTAATGCTAATTGACTTAATAAATACACAAAACTTAAAATGAAAATTATTCTGGTTGGTGGTTAATTGGCCCGACACCACTGATCGGATTACCTCGGGTCAACCAACGGGTAGCCTCTATTGGTGGAGTATAGAATTATAAAATTAAAATCATGTGCGGGATAACACTAGTAATTTCTTTTACAAATGAATGTGTTAATTACAGTGAAAATACAAAAAAGTTGTGTAGTAAATTATGTGCACTTTATGTACAGGATCTTATGGAAGTTATTACAGGTGAGTATTACTTGGATTAGTATATTGTACGCGTATGATATTCAGAGGGTTAAGTAGGTCAGTAATCAGTTGATTCAGAATAATAGTTACTTTTTTAAATGAATGATATTGGAAGGTCGGGAAGTTAAGGATGTTGAGTTGTAAGAGTTGAATTGAATTGAGTGATTTAGGGAAGATGTATTTGTGGGAGACGCATCTAAATTGGATGGTAACGTTCGAGACTATATTTTTACTTTTAACTCAATACCATATTCGGAGTCGTAACCTGCTGCGAAGGTATTAGTGTTTAAGGTCTTTAAGGGATCCTTACGGGCGTGAAAAGTAATTAGTTATTCGGGACGTAATCACCGTCAAACTAACGACGACTCTCAATAACCCTTAGGTACTCTCCTCGGGGAAATGTAAGGACCAAGAAGACCGTACTAATAGTTGCGTTTTACTATTCTTTGATGTTGCCTATGTAGAGATAAGGGATATTTGATTGGAGAAGTAATTATTAATCCGGGGCACAACCACCGTCAAAATAAAGACGTCTCGTTCTGGAATACTTTATGTACCCTCCTCGGGAAACACCCAGAAGACCGCACTAGAACGTGCTTGGATCACAATTGGAGTTGGGGCAGATGGGGTTGGTTTTGGCTCGTAACAGGTATATCAATAATCAGGAAATTTGGATTAAGTGGATAGGTAGTTATAATTATGGTTGGGATATTTATAGGTAATTTGAATTATATAGGGAAGGAGTGCATAACTTTCGGTATGACCGTCATATTTTACAGGTTGCACAATCAACTCTACATCCCTTAAACTTACCTACAATAGATGTGACCCTAATTTTTTGAATTAATGCATTATGATTAATGCCAATTTGGCAGATATACATTATAGATATGGTGTTTGCTTATAAATTACTAACAGATTCGTTATCGGCCAGTGGTTTATGATCCCGAACCCATTTGTAAACAGTATAACACATTTTAAACCCACTTGGCATAGCTTCATTTTGATATTTGATTGGAATATCACTGGGAATATATTTAAATTGATAAAGAATTCAAAGGCATTATCACCTACTGCTTTGGAATTGATTGGAACATGCTAGCAGCTACCGAGGCCTGCGCACTTACGTATCGCATCCAGAAGTTTGCATATCACGCACAGCAAGGTTTTCTATCTACGTAACACATCTTAAGGTCAGATATATAACTTATTTTATTTAACATGTGCTTTCCCCACTATTCATAACCCAACATGGGGAAATCAAGGCAACCACCGCTGTAAGAAACCAATTAGTTAAGGTCATAGTTAGGTTATGCTGCATTAGGAACTCACCTGTGCTTTATTCTCTTTCCAGCGTAACACGATTGTTGCTGAACGTTTAACATATGTTGTTGCATGTTACACTTCGAAAAAAATGGTAGTTAGGTAAAAGAAATTCAGGAACTTGTCTCAGTGTATTGTGAGACACCATTTATATGTAATTGACACCTGTAGAGAAGCAGTATAGTTTTTAATAATAGCATTAGTACCTATTATACTCACCTCATTTGTCATGTTGGGTAATCTAATCATTCATTAACCCTAATGCTTAGCAGTTATTCTAACAAAGCGTACGAGCTTATAGTTAACGCACTGTAAAACATTTTTGCTTGTGATTAATAATTGCAGCCAAATTATTTTGATTAATAGCACTAGAACTTATTATACACACTTCAACCATCTAATTGAGAAAACTAAACGAATTTTGATGCTTGTTGTTCAGAGACTTGGTTAACCTATGTTGTACTGTGTAAATTACTGATTTGCGTTAGCAATGATCATAAATGTGTTGTGGCTAATTGCACACTTTTGATTTAAACATAGAATTACGATCTTGTTGAACTCGTCACCATTTGAAGCGCAGACGATATTCAACTGTATTTTCTATTAGCATATGTGCTAGGCTGCGCAAGGTACCGGATTCACTACATAAGAAACTGTTGTTATTACAACGAATATGTGTAAATATCATAGGATCTTACGGTATTACTAAACTATTAACTGGTTACGCCTGAAATCACTGTGCTTTCATGAAATCTTGAGTTGGCTTCATCCTTGCGGTTGTCCCATCCTCAAAAACCACGACTGGCTTACTCTATCTCACGCTTCAGCTTGTGATGTGTAGTCTCCTCAACCTTACATGCTCTTTTTATGTTTCTTTTCAAGATACATATATTGCACATTCAATTGAGCTTTATTTAGAATTTAATAACAAAGAAACCGAACCCATACCCATCGATTCCCGACTTGAGAACTAAGCTGCGGATTCGTATATGACGTGATGTCGTCATAAACTGATTTCATTTATTAATAATGATAATATAGTTGTGGAAGGAAATACGAATTAAGGTTTCATAGGAATTATATACTAGGATAGGTAAATCTATGGTAAGGATTTTCAGGATCATTACAAGCTTCTATTTAGAAATTATTTCAAACAAAGAACCTTCAATGTTAATGGATCATTTAACATTAATTTATAAATCATTTGAATCACTTGACTTTGATTCTAATCATCCCTTCCGGATTTTACAACTCTAAATTAAGGATACAACAAGTAAGTAACAAACTTGCATTTGTTCTGTAAATCCCGATCATAAAACCAACGCATTACCAAATAAGAAAGGTTTATCCCATTCCTAATCCACATAATCAAGTATTATTACCACCAATCCAATATTACTTGGATTGCGTCAATGAAGATTTATGGACTAACGAAAATTGTGGGTAGTTAAATGACGTATTAGTGTGTGCAGATAAATCAATGGTGAATGAGTGCTCGTTAAGCAAAACAGAAAAGTGCATTTTTGTGGAAGTAAATAACGACTATAAATGTACACGACCGCACTGTGTTCGTTTCCTCTCAGAATAGTCTTAAAATAACCAAAATTTGTAATAATTAAATTGACAAGATTTATGTAGTCAACAATACTATTGTAACAGCAAATGACTGTAAATTAATAATAGAGAACCACACGCTTTATCACACTTATGCAAACATTTCTGATACAATTGTGATCAATATAGTATCATATAACCCAAATAAAAGTGTAAATCTAGAATTAAAACATTTAAATAGTTTACATCAGCTGAAAGAAGAGGCACAAGACGTATTAACAGGTGTTCGAATAAAACCATGAATCATGTTGCTAACATTTCTGCAACTTTAGTTTAAATTGTAATTATTTGTGTATGTATATCATTATTATTATTTAGAGATATTTGTAAAAAAATCCAAAATTAGACAATCCTAAGCGCAAAACGAGGACGTTTTGTTCTAAGAGAGGAGGAATTAAGTGAACAGTATTGATTTCTTACAACGTAGTACAAATTGTTATTTAAGAGCGTCAACAATAGATTATTTAATGTTTACCGATAAGAGATCACCATTTTTTGTTAGAGCAATGTTCAATCGTTATCTTTTGTAAACTATGCTTAACACTGATATGTCTACTGTACGGCTGAACGAATAGTGTGAAGATCTCTGATTTTTTTACTAATGTTACTGTTACTCGTTGAGAGATGTTGCAAATGCAGTTATTTCACAAATCCCTCATTTCACTCCTTGCTACTTTTCTGTGGCGGTTAGTCGTGTTTTTGTGAAATAAAGAATATTTTATATCGAGTGTGGGTGTATCAATGACGACTCAAGCGGACTTGCGTCTCGTAGGGTAAGTAACTCATTTATTGTTCAACTCAAAATTGTTGTAACTCATTATATTGGTTAAATGTAATTTAAGATTTTATAGACATTTCAAGCAATAATTTCTTACAGTAAATTTTGCAGCGTGCGCCAAATACGTCTGTACGTTGTAACGTACACATAATAGTACAAAATACCGAAAATTCTAATAGGTATTAGAATGAATAGTTATTATGTTTTTTTTTACAGTGCATTAACTTTGAATGAACTCCTGAGTGAATTAGAAGATGCTGATCATGGTACTTCGACTAGTAATGAACTCGATATTGTTATTTGGCCTCCTATAAATGCTAATGATGACTTCACAGATGAACATTCGGGGGATGAGCAAGAAATGACGATAAACAATTTGCCTGCCTCACAATTATTAGCGGCATTAGACATTTTTAACGATGATAACTCAACTCCAAATATGGAAGAATCAAAAAATAATTCACAAGAGGATGATGTTTGGGATGAGGGTGATCATTTACCACTATCACGTTATGTAACTTCTAAATGGATAGTAAATACCAAAAAGTCTTACAAATGGGAGAGTACCGACCTTAGTATACAACATTTCGGTTCAGCATGGGTACGCACTTCTACGGTTGCTAACCAAAGTTCGCCAGCACTTATTTTCAAATTTTTTTGATGACCACGTTATCAAAATGCTAGTTCGATTTACGAATTTTTATGCTTCACAACGAAATAGAAGAGCAGACGTAACTTCCACCGAAATGAAATATTCTTTGGAAGTGCTGTTAGTAAGTGGGTAGTCCATTGTAAGTAGAAGAATAATGTATTGGGAGAACTCCAACGATACTCATAACATTATCATTTCAAATGCGTTGAGTAGAGACAGATTTGAACACATCATGACCAGCATCCCCTGCTCTACGACAACAACAACCTTGACAGAGACGAAAAATTTGCAAAATTACGCCTTTACTTACAAAGATTATAACATTAATAGCGTCCGAATACTAACAATAATACTGTGATGATGTAATAAACAAAACGCAAATGTAATAAACTATTAGCAATTGATCAAATAAATTTAATTAAAAAAATATTACTAAATAACAATCGCCACTGCCGTTGGCTCAATCGGTAGATTAAGAAAAGAGCGGGTTCTAATATACTGATTTGTTAACATACCTGAAATGCTGCATGCTTCCCTTCTGCTTAATTATTTTCACTTCACTCAATTAATAAAAAATGCAATATAAAAAGTAACGAAAATATGATGAAATCTCGAGCGCCATGTTCTCTTTTGTTATAGGAACAACAAAACCTAGTTAATGAATAATAATAAACAATTTACCAAAATGAAAATAAAATAACAAGATATACCTAAGTTTATTCAATATCCAATTGAAACGATTAAAAAATCAGAAGTCTTATTACTATTCTTAAAGTATATAAAAAAATCATTAGCTTTGAACGGTTCGGTACATAAACTGTATTACTGCTGGTAACACATGAAACAGAATGGTGAACTTGGTGAGGTCATTGTCTTGCTAATTTATCCTTAATATATTGTGTCCATAAATTTATTGCATTTCTTTGAAGTTTAAGTATGTAGAACTTGCGTTGTAAAATGTAATCCAAGTAAAAATTCCATTAAAATTAGAAAAATAATAGAATAGTAAAATAGTGAAATATAAGTGCCATTAAAAATAAGTATTATAAAAATGCCATACCAAAGTATGCATTATAAAAGTGTAAAAGTATAAAAGTGTGCAAAAAGTTTCCATCATCAAAATCTGATGGCACTAAATATAAAAAATTAGGTAAAAACCATGCTTTCTGCTGTAACATTCAGCACCAAGTCAAAAATATAGGGGCTTTCAGAATAGCTCCTCTAAATGTTTCCCCCCAAGAAGTTGTCACGCGTTGCTCGGATACAATCATCAGAATCCAATTTTTTTTAAGAAAGGGAACTATAACTCTTTATGAAATATTACACCTAAAAAGATATGTTCTAGGAAATGCAAATTAAATTGCCTTTCTCAATTCTACATTTTAATAATTAAAAACTTTTCTAATATTACGCCAAATAAATGAACGATCTTAAATTAATGTATTTTTTAATACAACCAAAAAAAAAAAGGTTGTTACACACCCCCTCCTAAAATTTGGACTCGGAGATCACCAAAGCGCAGATTCCAAACACTAAGCTAATAAATGAAATTATTAAAATTTAAAAAAATACTAAATGTTAAGCTAATTAAAATATAAGCAATATGTAAAAAAATAAAGAGGAAATGTACGAATAAGTACAGAAAAGTGGTAATGTCGGTCAGGAAAGACCCCTCGCAACACCATAAATGCTAATGACGCGCTACCACCCGCACATGCCACTAGTCGAGAATTAAGGACCCGAAACCTTAAATAAAGTAAAAAACTTTAACTGGTGGGGTTAGTGAAGCAAACC
The DNA here is from genome assembly GCA_036346205.1 of Vesta saturnalis. Lineage (NCBI taxonomy): Eukaryota > Metazoa > Arthropoda > Insecta > Coleoptera > Lampyridae > Vesta > Vesta saturnalis. Next base: position 3,718,533 of record JARFJB010000036.1, on the reverse strand, counting down.
ACGATCAGAAGAGCAAAATGAGTAACCGGAAAAAAGTTTGAATCTAAGGTAAAAACGAACGGAAACCTACCATGACCTGAAGGGACAGTGGGTGGGGAACCCGGGAACAGTTATCGTGCAACTATATAAAAAATCAAGGCTAAACGCCACTCCACTCTAGAGTATAAATAAAAATCCTTCCGGATTAACAATAAATAATCGCGAGACTTGAGGCCGAGAGAGAGCGGTTCCATTACCCTACCCCGGTGGTCTCAAACCAAGCCTCCTAGGTACATCACACAACTACCACTGTCAAGTTCGATAAGTGAGTCAAAATCGGTAAATTCAAGATACGACTATTTCCATGGCAAATTAGCTCAGGATGCTTCATCGTGGAGAACAAGAGAGGCCACTCTACCCTTCACGATATTCAGGTTTCATGTTGTTCCACAGTCGTCGTCCAAGACTAAACATTCCCTAACTAACAGGCACGTTTTATAGATAAATCGAAATCTAGGTGAAGGAAAAGAAAGATGATGCACTTTACGAACACAACCCCTCCTAAAACTACCAAAACGTCATAATCAGAAGTGAACTAATCGAGGTTGACACGAGGCGAACCGAAGTCCTCAAGCACCGTCCAAGAATAGTAACACACAAATCAGGAAAACAAAATAACTAAATCAATCAAAAAAAAAATTAATAAAAGGCCGATCCTGGACCAGTTCAAGGTCACCCATTAAATCTTATGGGGTTTATTTCAAGGTCGGAGTTTTCTCGTTATGCCAGAACGCGCTCCACGTCTCAAGCATGCTTGTGGTGGGGATTTAAATTTTAGTCACTGCCCTCTGGTGGTGAAATCGGAAGCTTTGGAGCTCTTTCAAGGTCGAACTTTAAGGGAATTTAAAATGTAGTTGGTCAAGGTCAAAGCTAAAAGTTGCAAGGTAATCATAAATCAAAAAGTTTTGAAGGTCAAGGTTATTGACTTACGGTGGTTTCTTAGAAATAAAAAGGTCAAGGTGAAAAGCTAAAATAGAAGTTGCAAGGTAATCATAAATCTAAAAATAGTTTTCAAGGTCAAAGGTTATTGACCTACGGGTTTTTTCTTAGAAGTATAAAAGGTCAAGGTGAAAAGCTAAAATAGAAATTGCAAGGTAATCATAAATCTAAGAATATAATTTTCAAGGTCAAACTTTTGGGAAATATAAATTTTTGGAGCTGATCATCATCATCATATTAAAAGGGTCAACAGTAGGTATTTAACAAGTTTAAGGTTGTAATATGTAGGACACATATTTCTTATATAAATTACGTGTATCCTAACTCACCGTGCACCGTCCCCTTTCAAGGTCACAGGTTAGTAACATTGCCTATTTCAAGGGTAGCAACCCTGCTAAGTCCCTCCTTCAAGGTCACCAGAAAAGTTACTAGGTTTTTGACTATCCTGAAGGTCATTGTCAGTCCAAGTCTATGCATGTTTCAAGGGCACGTCCTATTCGAAATCAAGAACAAAGGGGTTGTTTAAAGTCTTGCTTTAAGGTCCATGAGAGAACAAAGACGATCTATTGTTTCGGCTGAGTCATGGCCTGAAAAAATCAAGAACAAAGACGATGCATTGTCGATGGTTCAAAGTCTATGCTTTGGCCACATGAAAGAACAAAGACTATCTATTGTTCCGTTATTCTAAAAAGATTGTTATCTCAATTCTAGGAAATCAATAACAAATCCCATTGTCCCTTCAAAGTTATTTAAATTTTCAAAAAGAACAAAAGCGATTCATTCTTCTGGTCGAGTTATAAAATAAATTGTTATCTCAATTCTGAGAAATCATGAACAAAGACGATGTATTGTTCAAAGTCTATGCTTATAATTTTCAAAGGTAAATGAGCAAAGACGATTCATTGTTCTGGTTGATTTATAAAAATAGATTGTTATCTAAATACATCTCTTTCAAGAACAAAGCAATCCATTGTCAACGATTTAAAGTTTATGCTTATAAGGTCACACCTCTGATAACAAAGACGATCCATTATTCAGTTATTTTAAAATAGATTGTTATCTCAATTCTAGGAAATCAAGAGCCCTGAGGTCATGTTTCAACAATGCCACACTCAAGTGAGCTAAACAGGTGGCGTTCCCTAAACCGGTAGCCGTTTCCTAAAACAGGTAGCTGTTTCTTTAAACAGGGGTCCGTTTCCCAAAACAGATAGCTGTTTCGCAACATTTCTTAGAAATATAGAAAGGTCAGGTGAAAAGCTAAAAATAGAAATTGCAAGGTAATCATAAATCTAAGAATAGAATTTTCAAGGTCTACTCCACTTGAAGGTTACGACGAAGATCTCATAAGGTATGCATAAAAAGTAGGTCATGAGCTCATTGAAGGTGAATACTCCACTTCAAGCTAAAAATAGAAATTGCAATGTCACCATCCTCATCATATTGATAATTTGTATGTCAAGGTCAGAAGCTAAAAAATAGAAACTGCAATGTCATCATCATCATATTACAATTCTTAGAAGTCTTAGTGTGGCCAAAGGTTATTGATCTGTATATCATAGCTAAAAATGGTTGGTTCAAGTCCTCACTAAAAGGTGATCGCGTTACAGCTAAAAAGTATAGTGACAGCATCATCGTTGAAAGTAGCTTATGCGCGTAACCAGATATGTATGGTAATCAAAGAGATGGTTCATATCTGCACTAATGTAACATAGTGGGGGTCGTTTAGAGTAACAATATAAGGAAATAGTGTAATGGGTAGTGAGTGTTGTGTCAAACATGTGGATGGCATACGCTCAAGAGCAATGGACCAAAGCAACTGACCTGAGAACAGCGGTGGAACGCTTGAAGCAAGAATTTTCAGCATTAGTATTCGATGCCGAACATGAGGCGGTTTACGGGGGAGGTGATTATAGTGAAGCGAGTGTAACGTCCTAGTGAAAAGTATGAAAAGGAGTAAAGATATGTGAAAAGTTTTTAAATTTAAAGGAAATATGTAGAACATGTTTTGTAGAAGAACTGAAAGCTGTGCAATTGCATCAGTTTTGCAACGATGTAAAAAAATGGACGGCATCTCCTGATGGTAGCAGTTCATCCTCATCAGATGCAGATTAGCCTATCAATACAATTATCAAAGCACTCTCCTCTAACATCATGATGCAGTAATATATAGGACAGTTCCGGTGTCAACTATAATTCATAAGCGTTCTCGAATCAATAAAGATGGATCTATCTGCATTGAACAGTAGCACTTTCTGTAAATCCTTCACGAACGTAAAAGACGCAAAATATAAAGTGATTGATATGAATACTATCAACACAAAGTATGGGAAACATATTATCATTGAAACCCAGAACTTTAAGTGCATACTTACCTTAGGATTTTATGAATAGTTCAAAAAGAAGAAGAAGATCGCATTGAAAAGTTTAAGCAATATCCGGTTGAGAATGAGGCATTACCAGCACCGGAACTGTAGGAAAGATGACTAATTTAACATTTATGTAAAAAAAAAATAATAACATATATATCTATGTATAATTGTTTGGAAATAAATTATATATTTTTTGTTGCAAAAAGAAAGTCTTCTATTTTTGATTAAATGAAGGGTATATCATAATGAAGAGAGCTGCTATTGATGAGACTAAAAAAAAAAAATGTAGCGTATAATAATATGGTGTCTGCAGCTATATTGGCTAAGCTCTTCAAGGTTAAGATTTATTGGTATCATATTACAATTCATACCAACCAATCTTCAAGGTTAAATTTTATTGACAAGGTATTGAGGAGGTATAATATTACAGTTCTTATGTTAGACTCTTAACGGTTCTTAGGAATAGCAAAATAAGCATTCTTAACCAATCACACATGTAACTGACTTTGTGCATAGTATATGCTCGGGTATCCTCGTGGAGTCTACCCTTCTATATAAGTTTAAATTTTATAATCACATATCATTCGCTTCAACATCATGTTTTCAAAAAGTATATATATATATATATATGTTAAAGCACTGTTTTTGCACATTAAAATCGCTTACGTATTTACTATTGTAATAGTGTGTGTGTGTGTGTGTGTGTGTGTGTGTGTGTGTGTGTGTGTAAACCAGAAAATCAGTGTCAATGTGTGTGTGTAAATGTAGCATGTAGAAATACTGCACGATGTGCATGTGTGCATATTTGCTAGAAGTACAACCAGACAAATATAGAAAAGTCAATGATTGTTATAAATTGTATGTAGCAAGGATACTGCAAAACGATTGCATTAGCATATATACACGCTAACGAAGACAACCAGACGATAATATAGAGCAAATTGTAATGATTACGTATTCAACCTATTTCCATGATGCATAGTGAATTTCAAACAGCAAGCTAATATGGTTACACCTAAGGAACTAGCGATTATTATCAATGGAGAGCAAATTTCATTACGTATTCAAACCTCCATTTCCATGGCACACCTTGGATAGTGAATTTCAAAAGAAGCTAATTGGTTAATTCACAACCACCATTTTATCAGTGGGAATATGGATATACTTCTCCACGTCTATTCCTAGTATACTTAGTGATTGCATATCAACAACAGATGAGGTGTACGTTAAAGGAAGAGAAAGCTGAATTTATTCAAAATTTTTAAACAAAGCATTACAGTGTTTGAAGAACAACATATTACCCAAACTTCATCCATGCTGTTTTTCATACAAAAACACTTGTCACTGCGTTGACCATGTATATCATTTATATGAAAAAAGTAGGAAATTCTAATAAAGATTTATTAACTGACATGTCTTATTCAATGTATTACCTCAACGCTTTTATGAGTATTTCAAAGAAGAAGAAGAAGAAGAAGAAGAAGAAGAACTAATAATTAAAATGTTATCTAGAATAAACATTTGGATAATGAGAATAAACTTTTGGTCTAAAACAGATACCTTCTGAAAACAGCTACCTGTTTTGAGCTGTTTTGGAAACCGGGAAAGTTGTTTTGAGCTGTTTCTGCCTGTTGCTAGAAAATAGGGATCTGTTTTGAGCTGACTGCATCAAAGTTTATGCTATTCAATTTTCGGTCACAATGTTCTACCGAACAAAATTTAAAAGAATATTTGATAAAGGTTATATACCAAATTGGTTTAGTGAACTTTTCAAGATTGTTAAAGTGCAATTAAAGGTCACGTACTTACTACAAGACAGGAACCTATTTTATACAGGAACTGCAAAGGTTAAATATGATTGTTTTGGAAAATCATTTGACGTAAAGTGGTTAAAAATGGATCGACGTTGATAATGTAGTTTATAAGCATATTATTATTGTAAAATAATCTCATTTATAATTCAATGATGCTTGAACAACAAGCACTTTGGAACATTAAATTACTGTAAAGCATCACTATTGGTTTAATAACATATAAATGTCCTTTTGTATGGTACCATATTGAATATAATTTTTAAGATAGTGTGTAAGGAACTAACGTAGAATGTAATTTCTGTAAGAATAATAAAAGACCAATTGTAATTTTATTTTTATTAATAATAATAAAACATCTGATACATTATTTAAATTTTATGTAGTCCTTTATTGATGCATCAATGCAATTATACCATTTGGGTTTTAATTTCAAGGATAATTAATACAATGGGAATTTGAACCAGAAATAAAAATTGGGAAAACTAATTTGCAAAAGGGCCCTTTTTTGTATAACAACCCGGATGAACAATTGAAAGGTACATATAAAAAAATATGGATAATTTTATTTTGAAAGGATGCATGTTTATAATAAAACTTCCTATTGCATTATTCAGTAAACTTTTATTGCTAGAAATGGTGAAAGTAATAAGAATAAAGAAAAAAATTATTAATATTGAGAGGGAAGAAAAGACTTGAGGCGTTAATCAAAAAAAAATTGAGGGTAGATTTAGAGCTGTAAATGCTTTAAAAAAAGTAATTACATGTATTTTATTGAAAAGCACTTCATTTGAAAAAATAAAGTAGTTTCAAAATTTGTAGAATTAAGGTAATCATTCATAGAAATCTGAAAGTTTTTGAGAGGTTAGCATTTTGAAAGGATATGTTTATAATAAATTGTGATTCATGATTCAGTAAACTTTTATTGCTAAAATGGTGAAAGTAATAAGATTGATAAGGAGAGAAAGAAAGAAAAATTATTAAGTATTGATGAGAGAAAGAAAAGTGTTAATCAAGAAATAAAAAATTGAGTAGATTTAGAGCTGTATAAAAAGAAAATGATGCAACTTCGTGAATGTATGAAAATGCTTTAGTAAATAAGTAATTACATGTATGTTATATTGCATAAGGAAAAGGCACTTCATTTGAAAAATAAAGTGTGTGTACATAGAAGAAAGAAAAAAGTGAAATTTCTGTTTGGTTTTAATTGAATTATAGAATATATATATATATATATATTAAACAGTTTCTTATCATGACTTAAATTATACAATTATGTAGGAAGAAATGACACATAAAACATATATATTTATATTTTTATAAATCACTAATCCTTAAAAATTCCAATTTTTGGCATGTATACTAAACAAGTAAGAGCGCAATAGGTAGCCAAAAATTCTCCTAAAAAATGTGAAAAAAATTTCAATGATTAATGACAAAGTTTGTAGTTTTGATATGTAATTGAACGTTGTTAATCGCTTAATAAATCACAACTCGATAATCCTTTACCCAAAAATTTGAATTTTCGATATACCAATAAGTAAGAGCGCCAATTATAGCAGTTTCAAAATTTGAAAACAAAAAAAAAATGTGATAAATTATGTTAGAATTAAAGTACTATGAAATTGCTTAATAAATCACAACTCGATAATCCTTTACCCAAAATTCTGAATTTTCGTATATACAATAAAAGACGAAATCAGCAAAATTTGAAAACACAAAAAAAAAAAAACAATTATTTTGAATTAAATAATAAAAAAAACAATGTTCCTTTATTTAAAAAAAAAAAAAATTAGGGAAAAAAAAAAAATGTTACAATTAAAAAAAAAAAATTTTTTTTGTGATCTGAAACAAAAAAATCAGTTAAATTAAAAATTATAATTATGTTAAAACATTTAAAATTGTTTCAATTTCTTCTTGAACAATAAATTTTATCCATTTTTTTAAAAATTCCTGTTTTGTTCCTATATATAACTATATCTTAAACAAAATATTAAAAACAAACAAAACAAAATTACTCCATTAAAAATTTTTTAATTTGTTTATAAATTTTATCTGAAAATCAAAAGTTAAAAAAAAGTTACATAATATCCTTTACCCTCCTTCCCAATAAAATTTAATTTTCTACAGCTATAATGCTTAAATTTCAATAAAAAAATTTGCAAAATTTACTTAATCATTACTTTAATTTTTTAAATTTTTTATTCAAATGAACAACAAAGAATTGGTTGACAATTATCATTATATATTATAATGAAAAATTTAAATTATTACAATGTTTACAGTATGCTTAAGCAAAATATTAAAAAGATAGACGAATAACAGCTTTGAGTTTAAAAAAAAATGATAACATACAAAACATCATAAAAGAAAGAAAGAAAGAAAGAAACAATTTTAAGTATTGATAAAAAGAAAAGACTGAATGTTAATCAAAAATAAAAATTGAATAGATTTCTAATTAACCAAAAATAACATTATAATTATCAAAAAAATGTTTAAAATCAAAAAAATATCAAATTTTTTCTTGAAATTAACCTGCTGATATACTAAACAGATTTAATTTTACTTTCATTGAATTTTATTGTTTTTATGAAATTAGTAGAAACAATAAATTATATGTTAATAAATTTTTTTATCATAATTATATGTTAATAAATATACTTTTTTATCATAACAATTAATGGTTAGTTAAAATTAATTTTTTTGTGAAAAAAAATAACAGGAAAATACCCTAAAATAAATTCAATTTTAAAACTAAAATGATGTTTCAAACATTTACAACTTGTTTTAAATTGTAATGTAAACTGATGACATAGAATGTTTGCTAAATGCTTTCAAGCAAAAAACTGCTTCATTATCCACAAATTATTAACGCTGCAAAAATTAAAATGAATGTTGTTTAAAAAATTTTAATTTAAAACATTTAATACATTAAATGGATAAAGGCATGATATGTTTCTTCTGAGCTTACGTAAGTACAAAAAGGTGTGTTTTAAGTGCTTTTTGTTGTTTCAAAATGGAATTTTAATTTAATGTAATTTTCATATTTTAAAAATTATTACATCAAATGATAGATTACCCTTCTAAACACCTGGTTGAAAAAAAATTTTTTTTAAAAAATTTAAATTTTTAAGAGCGCATTTTTAGGACTTTATTTTTTTAATTGGATTGTGATGTTTTTTTATTTTTAAGAATTACATACATTTTTTTACACACAATTTAAACATACATTTTTAGTCATTTTTTTTACAACAATAATTAAATTTGCATTTTATTTAGTACATACAATATCATTTACAAAAATTTATAAATACATGGATGCATTTTTTATTGCATGCTTTTTTACTATTAGTACAATCCATTTAATTAATTGTAATTATGATATATATTAAGATGTCTAAAGATTCATTGGAGCGTTATTATTACTTTATTTTTGTAAAATCGTTAAAATTATTTTAAAAAAAAGTATTCAAATAGTTTACAAATTATTACACTATTATTTTATTTTTATCATATTTCATATTGGTGCTTGATTTATTTAAAAATGCATTTTAATAAAAAACCCTTTTTTAATTTTTGTTCTTTTTGGCCTCTTTTATTGGATATATAGAAATTAGAATTTTTGGGTAAAAACAGTTGTATTTATTAACAAATTTTCATTTAACATTTTTTTTTTTATCACATTTTTTTTTGTTTTCAAATTTTAAACTGCTATAATTGGCGCTCTTATTTTTTATATAAAAATTCAGAATTTTTGGGTAAAGGATTATCGAGTTGTGATTTAAAAATTTCATATACTTTAATTTAACATAATTGTTTATCACATTTTTTTTTGTTTTTCAAATTTTAAACTGCTATAATTGGCGCTTTACATTTATATATACGAAAATTCAGAATTTTTGGGTAAAGGATTATCGAGTTGTGATTTATTAAATTAACAACGTTCAATTACATATCAAAACTACAAACTTTGTTTAATCATTGAAAATTTTTTTTCAATTTTTTAGTTTTGAGAATTTTGGACTGCTACCTATTGCGCTCTTACTTGTTTATAACATGAAAATTGGAATTTTGGGTAAAGGATTAGTGATTTAAATAAATATAAATATATATAAGCTTTATGTGTCATTTCTTCCTACATAATTTGTATAATTTAATAATGAAACTCGTTTAATATATATATATATATATTTATATAATTCAATTAAAAACAGAAATTTCACTTTTTTTTTCTTCTAACACACACTTTATTTTTTCAAATGAATGCCTTTTCCTTATGCAATATAACATACATGTAATTACTTATTTACTAAACACCTTTTCATCACATTCACTGAAGTTGCATCATTTTTCTTTTTAGCTCATACAGCTCTAAATCTATCAATTTTTTATTTTTGATTAACATGAGCCTTTTCTTTCTCCATCAATACTTAATAATTTTTCTTTCTTTCTTCCTTATCAATCTTAACTTTCACCATTTCTAGCAATGAAAAGTTTACTGAATCATGCAATCAAACCTTTTATTATAAACATGCATCCTTTCAAAAATTAATCCTCAAAAACTTTTTTCTATGAATGATTATTCAATTTACAAATTTTAAACTACTTTTTTTTTCAAATGAATGCTTTTAATATAATACATGTAATTACTTTTTACAAAAACCTTTACAGCTCTAAATTTTTTTTTTTTTGATTAACGCCTCAGTTTTTTTTCGTTACTTTTATTTTTTTCCTTATCATTCTTAACTTTCACCATTTCTAGCAATAAAAACTGAATAATGCAATGGAAGCCTTTTTATTATAAACAATCCTTTAAAAAGGGTTTAATTATCATATTTTTTTTGATACGTACCCAATTGTTCATCCTTTTAACCGAGCTGCATTAGTTGCAATTGATTGAGCTAAGTTGTGTCTTCAAATTAGACGTTTATCTGGTTATTCATTTATTATTAGATAAGGGTATCAAAAAAATCCTTTGTCTGTATTTATTTTATTACCAATCGCAAACCGTAAAGGACCCATAATGGTATCCATTAACAAAAATTTGAGGACTACATAAACACTTTTAATATTTATGTATCAGTATGTTTTTTATTATTAATAAATAATACAAATTACAATTGGTCTTTTATTATTCTTACAGAAATTACATTCTACGTTAGTTCCTTAAGCACATTTTACAATAAGTTATATTCTACTAGTCGGTACCTATACAAGCGGACATTTATATCCGTTATTAAACCAATAGTGATGCTTTCACAGTAATTTAAGTGTTCCAAAGTGCTTGTTGTTCTTACCGGCATCATTGAATTATAAATGAATTATTGCCTTAAATAATAAATTTAAAATAATTATCAATGATCCATTTTTTTTAATAACCCTTTACGTCAAATGACCTTTTCCACCAAATACACATCAATTTAACCTTTGCAGTTCCTGTATAAATAGGTGTCCCTGTCTTGTATAAGTATGACCATTCCTTACATGCACTTTAACAATCTTGAAAAGTTCACTAACCAATTTGGTATATAACCTTTATCAAATATTCTTTTAAATTTTGTTCGGTAGAACATTGTAAAACCGAAAATGTGAATAGCATAAACTTTGATGCAGTCAGCTCAAAAACAGATTATTTTCTAGCAACAGGCAGAAACAGCTCAAAACAACTTTCCCGGTTTCCAAAACAGCTCAAAACATTGTTTCCAAAAGTATCTGTTTCCCAAAAAAGCAGTTTAGGTTCTCATTATCCAAATGTTTATTCTTAGATAACATTTTAATTATCTAGTTCTTCTTCTTCTTCTTCTTCTTCTTAAATACTCATAAAAGCGTTGAGGTAATAATGAATAAGAATGTCAGTTAATAAATCTTTATTAGAATTTCCTACAATTTTTCATATAAATGATATACATGAGCAACGCCAGTGACAAGTGTTTTGTATGAAAAAAAACATGGATGAAGTTTGGGTAAAGTATGTTGTTCTTCAAACACTAATGCTTTGTTTTAAAATTTTTGAATAAATCAGCTTTCTCTCGTCCTTTAACGTACACCTCATCTGTTGTTGATATGCAATCACTAAGTATTAGGAATAGACGTGGAGAAGTATATCCATATTCCCCTTGATAAAATGGTGGTTGTGAATTAACCAATTAGCTTGCTTTTGAAATTCACTATCCAAGGTGTGCCATGGAAATGGAGGTTTGAATACGTAATGACAATTTGCTCTCCATTATATTTAGTTCCAGGTGTAAATATATTTCTTGCTGTTTTGAATCCTTGCACATCAATTATAACAATCATTACTTTTCTATATTTGTTGGTTGTCTTCGTTAGCGTGTTGTATATGCGCTAATGCAATCTTATTTCTACATGCTACATTTAAACAAATGAACTGATTTTCTGGTTTACACACCCCCCCCCCCCTATTACAATATAAATACGTAAGCGATTTTAATGTGCAAAACAGTGCTTTAACTTATATATATATACTTTTAAAACATGATGGAACGAATGATATGTGATTATAAAATTTAAACTTATATAGAATAGACTCACGAGGAAGAGCAATACCAGCACAAAAGTCAGTTACATGTGTGATTGGTTAAGAATGCTTATTTTGCTATTCCTAAGAACCTTAAGAGTCTAACATAAGAACTTAATATATACCTCTCAATACCTTGTCAATAAAATTTAACCTTGAAGATTGGTTGGTATGAAGTAATATGATACCAATAAATCTTAACCTTGAAACTTAAATATAGCTGCAGACACCATATTATTATACGCTACATTTTTTTTTAGTCTCATCAATAGCCTCTCTTCATTATGATATACCCTTCATTTAATCAAAATAGAAGACTTTCTTTTGCAACAAAAAAATATAATTTATTTAAACAATTATACATAGATATATATGTTATTATTTTTTTTACAAAATGTTAAATTAGTCATCTTTCCTACAGTTCCCCTGGTAATGCCTCATTCTCAACCGGATATTTTAAACTTTTCAATGCGATCTTCTTTTTTTGAACTATTCATAAAATCCTAAGGTAAGTATGCACTTAAAGTTCTGGGTTTCAATGATAATATGTTTCCCATACTTTGTGTTGATAGTATTCTATCAATCACTTTATATTTTGCGTCTTTTACGTTCGTGAAGGATTTACAGAAAGTGCTACTGTTCAATGCAGATAGATCCATCTTTATTGATTCGAGAACGCTTATGAATTATAGTTAAGGAACTGTCCTATATATTACTGCATCATGATGTTAGAGGGAGAGTGTACTTTGATAATTGTATTGATAGGCTAATCTGCATCTGATGAGGATGAACTGCTACCATCAGGAGATGCGTCCATTTTTTACATCGTTGCAAAACTGATGCAATTGCACAGCTTTCAGTTCTTCTACAAAACATGTTCTAATTTTCCTTTAAATTTAAAACTTTTCACATATCTTTTTTTTCATACTTTTCACTAGGACGTTATTTCACTATAATCACCTGTAAACCGCCTCATGTTCGGCATCGAATACTAATGCTAAAATTTTGCTTAATTCCACCCTGTTCTCAGGTCAGTTGCTTTGGTCCATTGCTCTTGAGCTATATCCACATGTTTGACACAACCTCAACCCCAACTTTTTTTTGTTACTCTAAACGACCCCACTATGTTACATTAGTGCAGATTGAACCATCTCTTTGATTACCATACATATCTGGTTACGCCATAAGCTACTTTCAACGATGATGCTGTCACTATACTTTTAGCTGTAACGCGATCACCTTTTAGTGAGGACTTGAACCAACCATTTTTAGCTATGATATACAGATCAATAACCTTTAACTAAGACTTCTAAGAATTGTAATATGATGATGACATTGCAGTTTCTATTTTTAGCTTCTGACCTTGACATCAAATTTAATATGATGAGGATGGTGACATTGCAATTTCTATTTTAGCTTGAAGTGGAGTATTCACCTTCAATGACTCATGACCTACTTTTTATGCATATTAGAGATCTTCGTACCTTCAAGTCCTTGAAAATTCTTTTTAGATTTTGATTTTGCAATTTTTTTTGTTTCCCTGACCTTTCTATATTTCAAGAAATGTTGCGAAACAGCTATCTGTTTTGAACGGATTTTAAAAAACAGCTACCTGTTTTAAACCTTTTTCCCACCTGTTTAGCTCCTTGAGGGGTGGCATTTTGAAACATCACCTCAGCTCTTGATTTCCTAAATTGAGATAAAATCTATTTTTAAAATAACTGAATAATGGATCGTCTTTGTTATCAGAGGTTGACCTTAAAGCATAAACTTTAAATCGTTGACAATGGATTGCTTTGTTCGAAAAGATGTATTTAGATAACAATCTTTTTATAAATCAACAGAACAATGAATCGTCTTTGCTCATTTTTTGAAAATTATAAGCATAGACTTTGAACAATACATCGTCTTTTTCATGATTTCCAGAATTGAGATCAATTTATTTTTATAACTCGACCAGAAGAATGAATTTTTTTGTTCTTTTTGAAAAAAGCATAGACTTTGAAGCGTTGACAATGGGTCACCTTTGTTATTGTTTCAAATTAGATAACAATCTATTTTAGAATAACGGAACAATGATAGTTTTGTTCTTTCATTTTAAAGCATAGACTTTGAAATCGACAATGCATCGTTTTGCTTGATTTCCAAATTTAAGCCATGACTCAAAACAATAGATCGTCTTTGTTCTCCATGCGACCTTGAAAGCATAGACTTTAAACAACCCTTTGTTTTGATTTTCAGAATAAGGCCCGCCTAGACTTTTGAGACTGAGGCTGACCTTGGATATCAAAACCTAGTAACTTTTCACCTTGAAGCGGGAACTTAGTTGCTACCCTTGAAATAATTTTACCTTAAACTTTGAGATTAGGAACCGAATTTATATAAGAAATAAAAAACCTTTAAACTTTTAAATACCTTGACCTTGACTATAAAATTATGATGATGATCAGCTCCAAAATTTATATTTCAAAAAGTTTGACCTTGAAAATTATATTCTTAGATTTATGATTACCTTGCAATTTCTAAGCTTTTCACCTTGACCTTTTTATACTTCTAAAAATAAAATTCAAACCAAAAACTATTTTAGATTTATGAATTGAAAAGCTTTTCACCTTGACCTTTTATTTCTAAAAAAACCACCAAGTCAATAACCAAAAACTATTTTTGATTTATGATTATTAACTTTTTGCTTTGACCTTGACCAATCATTTTAAATCTCCCTTAAAGTTCGACCTTGAAAGAGCTCCAAAGCATTTACCAAGGGGCGATGACTCAAAATTTAAATACCAAACAACTTGAGCGTTTCTGGCATAACGAGAAAACTCACTTGTTGAAATAAATCCCCATAAGATTTACATGGTGACCTTGAATTAGGATCGGCCTTATATGTTATAAAAATGAACAAAACTGTTTCTTATCCTTAAATTTATACTCAAATTGATAATCTCAAAATAGTTATCTTCTTTTACTATTTAAAATAGCAAATTGTAAACAATAAAGGAAATAATCTGCCTGAGAACAATTAAAAAAATCGGCAAAACAATGAAATTCTAAATATCAACCATCGTACTAACAAATGTAGCAACAATTGCTAAAAGATGCAAAAAATAAAATAAGTGGTTTCAAAGCCACTAAAATATAAAATAAAATAATGTGCGAAATAAGCAAAATAAAATTTTTGAAAAATTATCAAAATAATTAAAAATATAAATAAGAAAACCAGAATGTAAAAATACTAAAATAGAAAAATAATTAAAAAGAATACGAAAAATAAGACTAAGGGGTTTTAAATCTTTAACATGAAAACACCTAATGGTTTATTATCAATAGGGTGGCCAATGGGTACGTAGTTGGACCTACCACCAATAACTTTGCTTCAATAAATTTGGAGCTAACTTTGACTATAATTTTTAGTCGCATCAGAAAAGTAAAATTTTTTTCCAAACCAAATCGCCAACGTTTAATTTCAACGGACGAGCCAAATTGTAAGATTTTGAATTTCTTTCGTAAGCTGCATTAAATTTTGTTTAACATGTTTAAAAATGGGTGAAAGTTCATTTAAATCTTGAACTAATTGTTCACGGTTAGAAAAATAAATCATTCTTTTAAAATTTAGTCGACCATAAAAATCTCCAGAAATTGTAACTGTCCGACCAAACGCCAAAAGGAAGGTGAAAATTTCGTAGACTCAAACAGCGTTACGAATAGCATGGGCAATTTTGTGAATTTCAACATCCCATTCCTTGTGATCATCTTGAATATAAGACCTATTGAAGTACCTACTACTTTATTAACTCTCTCAACAAAATTTACTTGGGGATGATAACTTGAAAACCAAATGGATTGAACTTTGTAAGAATTCATTAAATTTTTAAATTGTGAACTTTTAAATTGGGACCATTGTCCACCATACAAATTTGAGGAACACCGTAAACTAGAAATACATAATTTTCAATATATTGACAAAACCTTTAGCAGCCACTGGCATAGGGTGAATCAAAAAATTTTAAACCAATCACAAATAACTAATAAAACTTTTCCACTCTTCGATCTAGGAAAAGGCCCCTAAATCAATAGAAATACATTAAAAAGGATAAAACATTTTTTTTTAAAACCATAATGATTAAATTGTGAAGACTTGCTTCGGTTACAAATATTGCAATTTCTAATATATTTGGAAATATTTGACTTCATTCTGGCCAATAATAAAATTCTTTAATTTTGAAAAGTTTTAAAACCCCAAAATGTGATGAAGGTTCATCATGAAATTTTCGTAAAATATCTTTCCTTAAAGATTTCAACAACTAATTTCCATTCCACTAAATTGATTCGATGTTTAAATCATTTGAAATAAATTTGTAGAGTTTATTATTTTCAACCTCCAATCAGGAAATAATTCAGGATTTTTTGAAACGTTGGCTAACATTTTCTTATACCAATCGTCTAAATCGACATAAAAATTCTAAAAAACTAACTTCCAAAGGTGCTCTAGAAAGTGCATCAGGAACAACATTTAATTTACCTTTACGATGAATAACTTCAAAATCAAATTGTTGAAGTTTAACACTCCATCTGGCTAATCGACCAGAAGGATCTTTTAAATTATTAATCCAAATAATGAATGATGATCTGTAATAACTTTAAAATGGTTACCTTCAATATAAGGTCTAAACTTTTGAATTCCAAAAATAGCTGTAAACTCACGTTCTGTAATTGAATAATTTTGCTCGGCTTTTTTAAAGTACGAGAACCAACAAAACAACTTCCTCCCTTCCAACTCCTTGTGTTAAAACATCCAACACCACAATTAGATGCATCACATTGTAAATAAAATTTTAGAAAATCGGGCTCGCTAAAATAGGAGCATCAACTAATAAAGATTTAATTTTTAAAATGAATCGTTGGCCTTTATTCCATAAAACTTTCTGAGATTTTTCTTGCCTTTCAAAAATTATTAATCAGCTAAAATTGTGAAAAATCATGAATGAAACGTCTATACCAAGAACACATTCCAATAAAACGTTTAACTTCTGTAAAAGTTTGGTTGAGGAAATTGAGTAATAGCTTCCACCTTTGAAGGATCGGGTAAGACCATTCTTATCAATAACAAAACCTAAATATGATAATTGAGGTTTACAAAATTCACATTTATCTAAATTAATATTTAAATTGGCATCACTAAGCCTTTAAAACTTCTCCTAAAATAGCAACATGTTCCTTAAAGTACTTGAAAAAAATAATATCGTCTAAATAAACAAAAAGATTGAGATAAATCATGTCCAAAATGGAATCCATAAATCGTTGTAATGTACTGGGGCGTTTTAAGTCCCATGGGCATAACAGTATACTCAAATAATCCCGTGGAACAGTAAAAGCAGTTTTTACAACCTCAGCGTCTAAAGGAATTTGCCAAAAGCTTTTTTAAATCAATTGAAGTTAAATAACGAGCATCTCTTAATTTATTCAAAATATCGTTTAAAATGGTAAAGGGTAAGCATCTTTTTTGTAACAGAATTTAATTTCTTAACAAAACAAATTTAAAATCACCTGACCTTCTTAACTAAAACCATTGGAGAATTCCAAGGAGAAGAACTGGGTTTAATAATTCCTTGCTCTAACATATCATCAATTTTTTTCGCATGCTCCAACATAGCAGGAGATA
The DNA here is from genome assembly GCA_036346205.1 of Vesta saturnalis. Classification (NCBI taxonomy): domain Eukaryota; kingdom Metazoa; phylum Arthropoda; class Insecta; order Coleoptera; family Lampyridae; genus Vesta; species Vesta saturnalis. The sequence goes on along the minus strand of JARFJB010000036.1, from coordinate 3,701,175 downwards.
ATGGAAAATAACGTTGTTTATTTGGTTGCATCACCAGTATAATTGAATGAAAACTTTATTTGTATTACCTAATTTATTAGTTGTAAGGTTTTAAAAAGGTCAATAACTTGTTTAATTCAAAACTTGATCATTATTAAGATCAAACCTTCATCATAGAAAAGTTGTCTCCGCAGAGTTTGCAAAAAAGAATTTTCACCAAAATCAGCTTTAATTTCAAATAAACGACAAAAATCTAAAAGTAATTGCAGTAGTAATAAATTCAGAAACAATAACAGAAATAGTTTTAGTAATACCATTAATAGTTAAAGATAAATCAACACTCCCCAAAATGGATTGTAAGAACCACAGCAATAATCAATGATGGAAAAGGCGAATTCTATTTAATTTTAAATCATATTTATCAATCAAATACAAAACAGGCTTACCTAAAATTGTTGGTAGCTCCACTATCTAATAAAGCAAAAAAATTAAAATCCTTACATTAATAGAAGGTCTAACATCATCATTCTTCTCAACAAATTTAGAACAATTTTCCGGGTTCCAAAAATTTTAACAGTAATCAACCATTCGTTAAAAACATGTTTGTCAGCCTCTGAAAATCATAAGAAATGTGTCGACTAACGGAACACTTTTTTACCAGTTTTTGAAAATTTACACTTCGGACAATTAGGAAACGTAACATTGGAATAACCCATCTAAAACAAAAGATTTTCTCACCCTTATCACAGGTGTGATAGGTTGACCCAATTTACATTTAAAGCATGTTGTTGAAGACTTAGCTGTATTAATTTTTGTAGTAAAAGTAATTTATATTTTTGGTTTAATACCTGAAAAAATTAGGTTTAATATTTTTTTCCCAGAAGAAGGTTGTATTCAGATTGTCTTTGTGAATCTGAATAAGAATCAAATTTAAATTTAGAATTCTGAGCTTTTACTTGTTGTTTTTTAACAACTCGACCAAATGAAAATATCACTAACAAAGGGCTAATTGAGTAGCAAACCAAGGTTGTAAATTTTCCAATAATCTTTAATTGTTCACCTTCTGAAGGAGGAAGGTCTAATTGAGAAAATAAATTAACCATTTCAGAAATAAAAAGGTTGGAATTTCATCAAAAGCCAGCGATTTTAATATCATCTAACAAAACTTCGTCATGTCCTTCCGGTAAAAATCAATACTAAAATAATACTGTGATGATGTAAACAAAACGCAAATGTAATAAACTATTAAATTGATCAAATAAATTGAATTGAAAAATATTATAAATAAAATACAGTTGGCTCAATCGGTAGATTAAGAAAAAAGGGGTTCTAATATAGATTTGTTAAAACCTGAAATGCTGCATTTATCTGTAATTATTTTACTTCACTTAATTAATAAAAATGCAATAAAAAAAATGATAAAATCTCGAGCGCCATGTTGTCAACATTCCAAAATGTTTTAAATAAATTTTGGAACATTATGGGCATTGTCTGGTTTGAACTGTATCAGGGGGTTAAGTCTCAAATGAAGAAGCACAGAAACTTAGGATTGGGTCCATAAGTCATTTTTTATTACGCTGACGCGATTTCTTCAAAAGCTGAGGCGCCATATCACTTCTTCTTCGATAATTTTTTACCACGATTCCACTAACAGAAGATCTAAATCTCCCAGCTAACAAAGTGTTCAAAAAAGGTAGAAGAGGAAGTAAGTAATAAACGATCCTTAATAGTTGCAACCTGGAATGACAACAATATAGTCAACGTCGTATCTAATTTTGTGCCCATACAACCAACAAATACTGTGTCTCGCTTTTCACGCACGGAAAAAAAACGTTTACAGCTTGAACAACCACAAAATATAAAAGTGTACAATAAGTATATGGGTTGTGTAGATCGCAGCGACCACAACATAAGTTTGCAAAAGACTGAAATCAGAGGAAAATAGTGGTACTTTCAAAATGGCAAACTAGACCATTTGGGTTTGAAAATACAAATATTTTAAAACTAATTTAAAAACAGTAAAGGTAAGGCACCCGGCAAAAGAAGGCAAAAAAAACCCCATGCAGGGTATCCCACAAAACCCTGCAAGTAATTTGCCAAGTGTAAAGTTGCTTTGCACATATGTTGTTTTATTGCTTATCATACACCCACAGCAAACTAAGAATTATTTAATTATGTTTTAATAAAACTTTTGAATTTTTCTTATTTAACATTTTTTTTAATTAACCATTGGGGTGTTAAACTAGTGCTTCTAATAGAAACATATTCAAAATTTAGAGAAAACTCTTGAAAAAAATATTTCAGGCATATCTGGGTCAAGATTAAAGCAGCTGCTACAATGACAACAGACTGTAGACTGGTTATTTGGTAACTACTTTTAAATAATTCAAATAATTGTGATTAATGCTAAACAAATTTTTGTTTTATTATTTATTGGTTTCGGTGCTTCAATTACTGAGATTATAAGCACTTGGCGTGTTTTATATTTTAAATATTATTTTATACATTAGTGTCTTTTATTTTATTATACTATCGGAGTTCTCAGGTAGTAGTTTGTAGTTTATCAGAATTTTGCATCGACTTCGCGCTCCTTTATATTTTTGGCAGATGAATAAGTGGTTTACTATGATAGGATCAAAACATACGTCGCACATCTCACGTTTCAGTAAGTGTGAGTGTGTGAGGGCTGTATGACTTATTCGAAGTGTCTTCATGAACGTTGCTTCTCTTCTGTGTAGGTGTCCGAACGGTGTTGTTTGAATTGTTGGTTCTAAGTCATGCAGGAATGTGGTTTTCAGATTCCAGTGCATTTCCCATTTGTCATTTAGTATTCTAAGTTACAATGTTTTGAGGTCTTTATCTAGGCAAAATCTACTAGATATTTCTGTTTTTTTAGCGGCTACTTGAGCAGCAGTATTAGCTGATTCGTTACCAATGATACCGCAGTGGGACGAAACCTAGATTAAATTAACGTTTGTTTTGGTTATTTTAACTTTTATTGTTTGAATAAGCGGATGATTCGAATATATTTGATTTAGTGCTTGTATTGCGTAGAAAGAGTCAGTGCATATTATTATCTTTGCTGTAGAAATAATTGTTGATGTGTTGAGGCGGTAGCTGCTTGTTCTATTTGTTCCGACCACATAGCAGCCAACCCCGGTGTCGGCTTTGGAGGCGTCCGTTTAGAGTATTTCATCATAAGTATATTTTTGTAGCAATTCCGTAAATGATCGTTGTTTGTTTATAACAACTTCCTTTGAATGGTCCCACATTGAAGTATTGTAATCTGGGAACTTGAGTAGCCATGGAGGAGTGCCGGTTTTTAGGGTTGGTAGTGAGTTAAAAATTAGTTCGGTAAGAGGAGGGAGAATGCTACGAATTTTGGGGTTTTTTATAGGGGTTAAGCTGGTGGTGCGTTCGTTTGATTGTTCGAGTATTATATTATTTGAAACGTGGTTTGGTAAAGATGAAATTTTAGCGGCGTATGCGAGTAGAACCTCTTCTTTCCTCAGCCACAGTGCGCTATTCCTGATTGCCGATGTATGCTTTCTATCGGACTTGTTCTAAAAGCACCGATTTCTAGTCTTAGTGCTGAGTTTTGTATGGTGCTGGGAGATTTCAAATAGTTCTGTTAGCTATTGAATATATTATGGAACCGTAATCTATTTTACTTCTAATTAGTGATAAGTGGACAAATTTGAGTACGTTTTCTTGGGTGCCTGATGTGCGGTGGGCCAAGATTTTTACTATATTAAAGCATTTAATGCATTCTGTTTTTAAGTTTCTTATGTGTTCTTTCCAATTCAGTATCGTGTCTAATATTAGTTTTAAGAATTTGGTTTTATCCTCTATTCGTAGGGGTGGGTCATTTAGTTTCTCTACAGGAAGGTTAATTTGGTTCTTTTTTCGAGAGAATTTCATTACGGTGGTTTTGGGGCTCGAGAATTGGGAACCATTTTCTTTTGTCCAGTTAGATATTTGATTGATTGCATTTTGTATTTTCCCATGTAGGTCTGATAGATTTTTTCCTCTTACGTATACTAATAGGTCGTCTGTAAATAAAGATGACTTCACCTGTAGGTCTACTGTTGCTGTCATGTTATTAATGGGTACTAAGAAAAGAACTGGGTAGTCCGTTTTTTTTTGTTGTAGAATAGATGACGTGGTGTTGTTTATTTAAAGTTGGGATATTCTCTTTGACAGGAAATTGTCAATCAATTGTAATATATTATTCCTCGTAGGTTCCATTTGTATAGTTGTTCAATTATTTTAAATTGCCCTACTTTATCGAATGCTTTATTAACATCCAAAAATACTGCTAAGGTGTCTTGATTATTATTGAATCTGTTAACAATTTCATTCTGGAGAGCAAGTAAATTATCCATTGTCGATTGGTTTGGGCGGAATACGCTTTGCGTGTCGCTTAAATACTCTTTGCTTTCAAGGTATCACAGAAAGCGTTTATATACGACTTTTTCGAGTAGTTTACATTACACATGTTAATGATATTGGTCGATAGGAGGAAATATCTACTTTACTTTTCCCTGGTTTTAATAGGGGTAAGATTGTGTGATGTTTTCCACAGAGCAGAAAATGGATTATGGCGCCAAATATAATTGTGTATAGCAAGGAAGTATTCAATTGAGTTAGAGGGTAGGTTTCTAACAAAAATGTATGGTATGGTGTCTGGCCCGGTTTTTGGAAGCGTTTATGGCTGTTGGTAATTCTTTCAGCGTCAAGTTTTTGTTCATTGCTGGGTGTAAGTCTTTTTCTTCAGTCTGAATTTTTTCGGTCCAGTTTGAATTTTGTGTTTTTAATCTTTTGTCAGTTGTATCGATAAATTGTGAAGAAAAAGTTTCAACTAAATGTTGGACGATTTCTTGATCGGTTGTTAGGATGCTACCGTTATTTTTCTTTAAAATGGTGATTCTGAAAGTTTCTCCTCATTTTGCATTTCGTTGCATATATCTAACGAGTAGTTTATCCAGTCTGCTTTCTTGAAGTTCCATTTTTCAATTTTATCTGACTTTATAACTGCATTTGATTTGGATTTGTTTATTACGATTTTTATTGAGAAATGGTCACTATAATAGCTATTCAGTTTCCCATTCAAGTGAATTTGCCATGCCTGGGCTACTGAAACTAAGATCTATTGCCGGGAGATTTCCAGTCGAGGGGCTGATGTGTGTACTTGAGCCCGACTTTAATAATACCACGTCAGTTAATATGCTTTCGATTACTTTGCATCTCGAGTTTAATGAAGTTGAACCCCACAGTGTGCTGTGCGCGTTAAAATTTCCTATTAATAAGAAGAGTGTAGGTAATTGGCTTATTAAACCTGTTATGTCGTTTTCTTGTGATTTGGTGGTTTGGTGCGATATATACGTTACAAATTGCTTTTTATTTGGGGTCAAGACAGACAATGCGATTGCTTCTAAAGTTGTCTGTAGTCTTATTAGTTGCGGATGCATCTCCGATTTAGTAAATATTGCTACACCTCCATTCGATTTGAGATGAGTGGTTCGATTTTTGCAAAAGATGTCATAGTGCTTCATTCCTGGTTTGTGAATATTAAGTCAATTTGGGAACTGAACAAATCAGTTTGACTGAGTTGGATTTGGTTTGATGAGCTTTCGTTTGCGTTTGCCATTGTTATTTAGTTTTTAATTCTGTTAGATGTTTTTGTAAACCTGGTTTTTAAGGATCTGTTGGCTAGGTACGGGTCAGTTCCTTTGATCATGTGTAATAGATCCTTAATATCTTTTGTGTAATGTTGAGCTTCCTTAAGTGGGTCATTTTATCCAGTTGCATTTTCAATGAAGCTTGTGAAATTTTCGTATGTAAGGTCGTATTCGCCCTGATCTTATTCTATGAGCCTCATCAGCTTTCTCGTTTCTTGATTTAATGTGCTCTGTAGTGGTATTGTACAGTTGGAACTTTCCTGTTGTATATGTGTTTTTGTGTCTTTTCTTTAGACTTTTCTCCTTTGTTACTGGTAAATGGTTTGGGGGTTTGAAATCTGGGTTTTGTTTTCCATCTTCCAGTATTTTGGGAGAAGTTTCTGTAGACATACTTAGTTTCTTGGGCACTATTTCTTTTGGTGTTGGGTTTTGTTGCGGTTTCGAATTAGCGTTGGATGATTCTGAGACGATGTCAGACGATATTCAGTTATGGACGCGAGCGTTGGTGCTTACAATGGTTTCTTACATTCCCATGTTGTGTAGCTCTCTGTAAGTGTTGTTATGGGTTGTTTCTGGGGTTTTTCACTTGTGTGTCCATGCCTCTTACATCTTTCGCATTAATCTGCGGTTAGGAACATGCGATAAAGTCCGTGGTTAAATTCTATCATTATACTGTCTAGAATTTGGTATTGTGGATCTGGAATTATGTAAACTTGACGATGTCCCCTATTGACGTGTGCCTCGAGAAGGTTTGCGCTTTTAATTTTGAGATGTGTGATTGAGGACTCAGTTTTGATATTGTGTATGTTTAAGATGTTTTGAATGTAATCGTGTGGAAAATACGCCGGTACGGTATTTATGAATCGTTTCCATGAACTTAGTAGTTTTCTTATTTGCACAGATAAGTTGTTGATTGTGATATTAGAGTGTTTGAACGTAATTTCGTTAGCTAGTTGTGGGTTCGGAAAAAATACTATCCTGTTATAACTCATTGGTTACGCGTCTACAATGCTTTTCAGGTCTGTTATTTTCCAAAGGATAGTATATATTGAGTGAGTTCGATAATTTCTTGTTTTTGAAGCATGATGGCGTTTTATTTCGAAGGAAATGATTCAATTTTCAGAGCTGCTGAGTAAGTTGGTTGTTGCGAGTTGTTTGAGATTGAGGTATTTGATTGCGATATATTATGTTCCGTTATGGTTGCATATGCTCGAGAAATTTATTATACGTCCAATCCACACTAGGCGTCGATATGCTTACATTAGTAAGCGGGTTGCCAAGCCAGCTACAGTGGAAATGGGCAGGGTCGAGATAAGGGGTAAAACGGTTGAATAACAAGCGCAAACACCTTACACTTACCATAAATTCACAACTTTTACGGCTCAGTCCGGGAAAGATGTCTCTTGACGCCACCACAATCGTCTAAATCAATCGTCTTAGGCGAGATGGTAAATTAATCCTATCTGACTATGGAAGACAGGATTGAAGCCTAGTCAGTAAATTCATACAATAACTTCTTAAAGTCAAGCACATTCCCAAACAAATCAACTCAAAACATCAGAAGATTTAATGATACAGGGGTCGTTATAACTTACTGAACACACCCTGTATAAATAGAAGTTTCCATTCATAAATATAAAACGTTAGCTTATGTAGTTTTTTTTTAAGTGTCACTCGTGTATCTATAATTTTATATTTCTAACTGTCCCCAATTTAGAAAATTCTAAACAAACTAAACGAAATCGGTGTAAAACAATTGTTATATAAAAGACAAACTATTCGTGAATTACTGAATAATTCAACGTCAGAATGATTAGTGTTTGTGCCATGAATAAAATTGTTATATTTTATCTATACTTTATCTGTAGAATCGTATATAGATATTCATTAATATGTTGAAACTTTATTACCTCAAAACGGTAATTTATGCTGAATGATAAAAAAGTACTTTGTTAATATTGTCCTACTTCAATACTTCAAAGCTAAAATAAAATTTTGCAATCGACCTGGCTTATTACACAATTTCAGGACGATCATCAAACTCCAAGCAGACAAAGATTAAATTCGGTTATAAACAAAAAAAAAAATAAATGACTAAGTAAATGTAAACTATTAAGTAAATTCTACAAATTTATCACCTCTAACATAAATAAACAACGAAATCAATTAAGCAATGGATATATATATATATATATATATATATATATATATATATATATATATATATATATATATTGACAAATTCGCATGTAAATCTCTACAACAGCGTGGTTGAATAAACCACAAATCCTTAATACTAAAACACAAAATAGCGATTACCTTTTACTTTGAAGGAACTGTAATTAATACAACAATAAAAGGATGTACTTAAAAGATAATCGTACTTGTCTTGATTCAATAATATTTAAATCTAGTTCTTACTTAATAAGGCAATTAATACTTTTCGGTGTAGTAAAATTTTAGTCTATATGGTCTGCTCCCAGTAATCCTCTTTAGCTTTACGAATGCACTATGCACATAACACAAGAGGTAGCCGTAATCACTAACGCAATGTCTGTGGTTCGTTCACTCGATTACTTGAGATATGGGCTCTTTCGCATATCATAACATCACCTTATGGCTTTAATGTTTGCCCTTTCAAACATTTATTACAATGAAGAATGTTTACTTCCATGTAAATAGTAAAACTCTTTATTTTCTTCGTACCCTCAACCTGGTATTACTAACAATTGTACAAATGTACCTCATATAAAATCAATGATGCTGACAAACGTTTTAACTAAACTTTACAAATTCCTGTTTCGTTTACTTAAATGGTCACTCCAGGCTTTCTTTATATAATAACTTTGGATCACGCACTCTACTACTAAACACTGTCACAAAGTATTTGCTATGTTATGTTCAAATATGCTTTCGCACTTTTAAAATTTCTTGAAGAAAAATCACTGATGTTTCTCTTCAACTTCTCAATACACTAAACTGGTTTACTTATGAATGCCTATACGATTTATCCCCTTAAGGGTTATTGTGGCCGCTTTAAATGCGTACTACGGGAACTTCAATTTAATAAACAACACCAACACTAACTCATTCTAATGGTTATCGCGCGCAACCCGTCCTCAGAAACCTCTAACCAACTAGCTAACCAACAATCAACTTCCTCTCAAATTTGGGTACTCGCTTATATACTCTCTGCTCGCCATATTGCCATCACGCCACAATAAATTCGCGCTAAACTTAAAATTCACCTATCACAACTGAGCATTTGACTGCGTCTCCACTATCGCGTCACAAAGTCCAACATGGACAATCATGCTACCCTTATACAACACGTGTCGCCATCTTTATTTTATGCGAAAATTTATAAAATCCCCTCGAAGAAATCATATATCCTCACCACATTCATTCAGTATATTCTCCAGATCATAACTCAACTTTTCATACACATCTTGCATGTACGGGAATTTTACATCCGCAAAATTTAACGAACTCCCTCACATTCTATCACCTTCATTCATGAACATGCATCTATTTACCATGATTGCACATTACAAAAATTTCTACAAACAAAAATATGCATATGAATCCCTTATTGTACGTTAAAAGATTGTAAACTCATTTATTCGTACGCATATACCCGTTTCATTTAACCAGATTCCTTTATACCCGGTAGCAAAAGACCAGTAGTTCTACCAGTGTCGTATCAATAAAAATTTACTCAAAACATTATTTCCCATCTAACGCTTTCAACGCGAAAATCTTTCTATAACATTTAACTATTCGTATAAACGGTAACTAAGGCTTCATTAAAAATCCAGTGGTGTATCATTTACACCACTTACATTACGCATACAAAAAAAAATGTTTTCATGCAAACTCGCTTCAGCTACATTCGAAACACACACGTTATCAAAATCCTGCACATACACTGTGCGTCAAAACATCCTTACAAATTGGCATATTATTTAAACTATAATTTTGTTGCGAGTTCATTTTGTAAGTATATTTTAGTATTTTCGTAAGTTTATATTGTTATATTTGCACGTGTTTATTGATAGCATTTATTTAATTATCAGCTCACCTGGGTTTATCGTTTCTTGATGATGATATGCATTTGTTTGCGGGTTAACTGATAGATTTAACACTAATTATTTATTATTTATTTTAATCTTAAATCACTAAAAACCAAATAAAAATTTATATCAAAAACCTCTTTTAATTACGAAAAATGTAATTATATGCATGGCTTAAGCTCTAAATATGTCTGGGTCTACACTAACATGGATAACTGATAATGCTTCTCGTTATGCTTCCTATCCATGTATCCCACACAATTCAATATTTTTCTACTAAACATGCCTGTCTAAGCCTAAAAGTTTTCGTTAAAAATAAGGTAGCCATTGAAATCTGTTTTCAATGGTTGCGGTTAAATTAACTAGATTTCTTATTTCTTTGAATGTTTCGCTAACAATGCATCAAATTTTATTCATCTCCGTCAGCTTTTCTCAAATCTAAAGCTCTATAAGCTTTTATAAGTAATCCTTCTTCCATCGTTGTTTGAAGTTAACAAATATTAACATTACTTCCAAACTAATTAAAGTTAATTCCAAGGTTTTTTCGACATAAATTAAGTTACCTACTTGTTTAATAGCTTATATAAGCTTTGCGTGAACTTTGCAGTTCGACTTCTAACAGATTAATCGAAATGTGATACACCTTACCAAAACAGTTATTCCTGATTCATAATTTAAAATTACTGTTTTGTAAAAAAAGTGCCAATTAGGACAATAATACTAATTTCAAATATAAACAAAAAAGTGCATTAAAGGATCTGTTAGACTTCCCACTTTTTTAATATTGCGAAACGTTTTATGTACGGTTTATAGACTTTTTTCAGTATTATGTGTAGTTTATTGCAGACGGTAAAACAAGAGAGGAGGTTTATGTGTTTATGCATTTGTTTTAGTTTTTAACATAACTTCTAGCTTAAATTAGAATTTTTTCATTTACAAAAACAAAATTTATCTTTGCTTTATATATTACGATATAGCTACAGTCAAGTTTAGAATGTCTAACAAACATAATACCAAAAAACGTAATCACCTTTATGTTGAAAAGAAATATAGTATGTTTTCTTTTGATTTATTAAAACTTTAAAGATAAATTTTTTTTGCTTTATGAACCATTTTGTTTGATTTTTGAATACTAAAAGAACACTAGAAAATAATCAGGGTAGATGTACCTATTATATTTTACATTGTTCAGAAAAAACAGATTTATCTACAGAATATTTCCTTTTTTATTTATTTTGTTTATTAACTGCTCTAAAAAAAGCAACAATAATTTACATCTATGCAATTGTGTACCTTGTGCAGTGTCTACTGATTTATAACGATTACAAATATACAAATATACGTTTTCCACGAGAAAGTCGTGTGCTTAATAATCTCGAATTACGATTGAATTGGGAAGATAATTATTTATATTATTGATGCTTCTTTCTATGCGAAATTAATTACAGAAATCAAAGCTGATTTAATTAATTTAGATTTACTTAAGCCATGTGCATTTATACAATATTTTGTTCACATACAGGGTGGTCAAATAGTGCGACAAAGGTCAACATCTCCTGTACCATCAAAGATAGCGAAACAAAATTTCAGGAGTTACTAAGGGTTAAGAGACTCATCTTCTAACATTGTTTTCGAGTATACAGGGTACTCCAAAAAGGCTGTGCGGTAAAAATTTTATATTTTTTAAATGGGACACCCTGTATAATTTTACATATTTTAATTCACCCCAAAAATTCTGTATTTAGCACCAAAATTTGTATAGCATATTTTTGCAACGTTGCCAATTAAATTGAAAAATTCCTTAAATTTGTGAAAAAACATAGGTCTATGAAATTTGTAATATTTTTGAACTTATAATAACTAGAAACAAAACGGAAACGGAAAGAGGAATGATGACAGAAGTCCCCTAAGGTAACGCAGATTAATGTTTTTCTACAGGGCGTTTTATATGTCATGCCAATACAGAGAACTTTAAACCTAATTTTCGAAAGTTTTTTAAATGGAACACCCTGTATTTTATTACTTGGGTTTGTAGGGAATTTAATCCTCTTTAACTTTTGTAAAGGTATTCCTTCCTATGCCTAACTTTGGTGGTATTTCAATTTTTATTAGTCACCTATGACATAAAATAAAAACAAAACATTGTAATAAAACGTCAGTTTGGTACTTTGTTTATTAATTACCATAACATAAAGAAAACAATGTATCCATAGTGGACAATATGCCACAAAAGCAAAAGCATCAAGTTGTCGGCTGTCATGTTACATTTTGGTTCTGTCAAAGCTCAAGAACAAATGAAATAAGAATACAAAAACTTTTTCGATGTATCTGCCTTCTTTCAACATAAATCCAAAATCAACTTGATGACTTTTTGTAATGATAATCCGATATTTGAGCGACTCAAGCTTGTGGACAATTCTTAAAGTAAATTATTACATAATTATTTGTTTAAAGTTAACTTGAATACGCAATTCAATACGTTTTTCAAAAGGATGAGTCATATTTCTACACATTTCCCGAATAACCGTTTGAAATCTGTTCGTAATACGAATTTTCATATCATCTCTCGTAATCGGGGGTATTTTATATACCTGATTTTTGTAACGAGCAAAAATCTATATCAGATACTTTCTGGTCGATTCTATAAATTTTCTCTGATTATTAATGTTTAGTAAAACAAAATTTATCTGTGGCCTGAAAGTTAGGGTTGTTATTTACTTTGGTTTACTCGTAACGTATGTCTACTAAAATGATCTAAATTTTCCATATTTACTGCTTTTACCATTTATTGTAATCGGTATTTCTTTTACGTATTTAAATTTATTTTATACAAGTTATAAACCCACTAATGCCATCTATACGTGGGTTTTGGTTAGCTTTAAATTCATACATTTTATAGATACCTGTTAGTTTGCTAAATCACCACTAGATGGTGATACTATTGAATATTTACATATTACTAAACATACTTTATTGAAATACATCTGTTTTAACATTTTGATTACAACAAAAAAGTTGATAAGAAAATTTCGTTGAATGCCTTGCTCCTAAGGTATGGTTTCTTAAGGGCCATTTTGTGTGGTGTAAAATATATTTTAGAAAATTTCTCTGGTTGCCGTTCTTCGGTGTGTAAATCACCAGTTTTAGATGAGAATGTTTTCACAAAAAATATTTCTTCGTTTGGTAAAGCAATATTAGTCACTATGGTTGCATATATAAAAACAATGTTACATACACACATGGTAAGTTATCTCGGTTTTCGTCGATCTCGTTATAACTAGAATCTTTCTTTTAGGCTTAAAATACGATACTTTAATTAAAAGAAGTATATTTAACTAATTCGTGGTAAATTATCAGATTTTTCTCGTCTTTGATCTATAGAGGTAAAACAACGTTATAGAAATAAATTGCTATTATATATCTTACCTTATTTCTAGCGTTTTGCTGCTTTTTTAATTCTCGTCAGTCATTCTCTTCGTTTACTTTACATAGGCGTTGAATATGCGTTATATACCTCTTCGACTCACTTTTGAATTTGCTACGATGTACCGTTAACTGAGACTGCTCGCAAGTGACTACTTGTAGCTGTGCTGCAATTACGAGGATGGAATTTAAACGAACTACGGAAGTGCTCGTCCATCAAAAGGTTAGATTATTCCATTATGTATTAAAAATATTGTATTGCTGAATTTACTTTTGAACCTATCATCGGTTACACGCTGCCTTCCGCAGGGATAACTACAGTATCTACCCAAAAACTGCATTTAAGCTAATCATATTGCAAAGAATTTGTAATACATTGTTTACCTTTATTACAACTTCGATGTCATCTGGATAGCCAAATTCATTTATCTTTTTTTAAAGACTTCACTAGTATAGAAAAAACTGTTCTATACTGATCCAGCTGTTTACTAATAGTTTGTGCCTTTGAAAACCATATTTAACGTAATTCTTACTGAATTTGTACATAAAACACCCAGTATGATTTACCATTTAGCTTCCACCTTGGATAGCATTTCAATAACTACTGTTTACGCACAATAGTAAAAATTCAAAGCATAAATTGTGTATACCGGTTGTCGATGTCGTATTATTTATACTATATGTGTTAGTTTTTAAGTACAAAGTTACTTTGATTGGGGATAAGAGTTTCAGATCATTGGTCTCGAATTAGAAATTGATTAGTTACTGCATATGCATGTTAGAATATGAACTAAACAAGCTTCTCCGATTATTTATACAGGGTGGGTGTCTACTGCGTGAACGTTTGTGTAATCAATAAAATATTGTTCCATTAGTTTGTGTGTTTTTGGATTGTCCTTTTGTCAATTTTTGTATAAAATGAATTTTTCCAAAGAAGAAACGGTCGATATGATCTTTATTTACGGCGAAACTCAAAGAAATGCTTTGCTGGCTACCCGTTTGTACTATGAACGATAAACAGAAAGAAGACAGCCGCGGAAAAAATCGTTTATGAATGTAGCTGAGAGATTTATAAATTCTGGAAATATGTGTTAGCCCAAGCGCGCAAAAACAAAGAGCTAAGTACATACCTAGACCTAAATAGAAATAAAGTTCGCAGCTTTATTAAAAAAAGCAAATTGCATGCTTATCATATCGAGCAACATCAAGCTTTAAGTGACATAGATTTTCAAAATCGTGAATTTTTCTGCCAATGGGTAACTACTAAAGAACACAATTTTGTTAATAACATTCAATTTACTGATGAGACAACTTTTCACAATAATGGCAATATTAATATACATAACTATCATCACTATTCAGATACTAATCCACACATCTTAAAAGTTGTTGATCATCAGCATCGATAGTCAGTTAATGTGTGGTGTGGTATAATAAATTTTAACGTGGTTGGTCCTTTTTTATTTGATGGAGTCTTACACAAATTCAAATTTTCTGCCAATTAGGCCTCGACAAGGTGCAAAGCCCCGAGAGCAAGTTGCGCAGCCGTACACCTGTCTTACCAGTTAGCATTAGGCCCCTTATTGTAATAAAAATTCACACTTTCCGCCAAGGGTACCACGACAATACAGGAAGGCCCATGAAACGGTTCCGGTCACGACAATGGGCGAAGCCCGAGAACAAGTTGCGACACCCTGCACCTGTCTTACAATCTCGGTTATGTTCGGGGAGGGTTGGAATGGAGGTCGTCAAAGCAGGCTTCGCCGAAAGCCTCGCGTCGCAAAGTTTTACCTGTATGAGGCCCAGATGCATACGTCTTACCTTAAAAGTTAGTGTTAGGCCCCTTATTTTAAATTTACCACGATAACCATTATAGGGACCTGTATGAACTTCTAAAATATACCGCTAGGTGGCCAGCTAGATTACAAAAAACATTCGTTAGTCTATACACAAGTAGATGGCGCTATTAAAAAATTCAGATTTTACACCTAGGGGCCAGGACAAGGCGTCGAAGCCCCGAAAGTAAGTTGCGAAGCCCTACACCTATCTTACAAGTTAGCATTAGCCCCTTTTATTAGAATGCAAATTCTTATAAGCTAGCACTTATTAGAAAACAAGTTCAAATTTCTCTCAGAAGGTAATCAAAATGTAAACGCTTAAATACAATTTGAAATTTCCCACTAAGGAACCAGGAGACTAAGATCCGAAAGCAGGTTGCGAATCACCCTTATTAGAATACAAGTTCAAATTTCTCGCAATAAGTAATCAGAATGTAAACACTTAAATACAAATTCAAATGCAAATTTCCCGCCCAGGGACCAGGGGCTAAGACCCGAAAGCAAGTTACGAAGCCCTATGTCTATCTGTCTTATAAGTTAGCATTAGGCGTCCTTATTATAATACAGGTTCAAATTTCCCCTCATAGATGGCGTCACAAACAAATTATTTTTGGTCGAGGGGCGAGGGCATAAGACTAAGTTGCAAAGCCCCACAGCTGCCTTACAAGTTATTATTATACCCCTTATTACAATAAAAATTCGTATTTCCTGCAGACGCTTAAAATTCAAACTCAAATTTTCCGCCAATGGGGCCTCGACAAGGGGGTAAAGTCCAGAGAGCAAGTTGCGTAGCCCCACACCTGCCTTACAGGTTAGCATTAGACCCCTTAACAAGTTCTAGCTTAAAGAAGAAGATAGAGCCATTTCACTGCATACATCACTGAGTTGAAGATGCTGTTTTGTGTATTAGAAAACATACTACTGATCCGAAATTGGATAATCTCAAGAAAGATCAATGCGGTACAGCTTCAGAGAACTAAGATTTCGAAACACATGTATACCCCCACAGTCGTGACGAAAAGCTGCTAATTTTTAAGAATATGTCTATGCTCGTATGATACTAGTGATAAAATAAAATATTATATATTAGCCCTTGCCTGTATTTAAAGTACAGTTACTATCGGGTGAACATTATTATGAAACAGCATCAGGGTATTAGATGTTTTACTAGTTAACAAATTATTACAACATAACCACTCAATCGGACGAAGAAAATGTATCTCGAATCCTTGACGGTGATGTGTATTTTGCAGTAACAATTTTTTAAAAATATTTGTAAACGTATTAATTTAACGCGGCATCGATGGGATAATTGCTACTTTCCCTATTCATATTAATGCCGTTACAATACTTAATTGCCTTATTATTCCATTTATTATTTTTAAAGTAAATTTGATGTATATCTGTGATAGTACTCATTTTATTTAACCTTCCCGGCCCCAGGTGGGGTGAGTTCTCACCCCAGCTTGAACTTTTTCGCCTGAATTTTTTGTAATAGCCGTTTTATCCGGTTTATATCTCGTTACATTGTTCTTTGTACTTTTAGGTACTTGCTAAATCAGAATATAGTCAAATCCAGTTAACGCTTTTTCAGATATCTTTGAAAAATGACAGCGATGCGCTGACGGGGTGAGAATTCACCCCACGTGGTATTAGGTACGATATACCTACCGGATGCTGTTTCGTCAAGTTTTTCCGATATTCTTTATTGTGGTTTCCTTATATGATGACTAAGTACCACATTACATCGTTTGGTATTTTCTGTGGAAAGTAATTAGCATACTTGGTTCATAGAAAGTTCAAGTACTACCCTAATTAGTTACCTATCAATCACACTGGAATATAGTAATTATCTCATTAGGGTTATTCATATTTGTAAAGTTATACTGTTGTCATTAGAAATTCCATGAAGTCGTTTTGAAAAGGGATTATTTTACAAAAGTAGTTACAGGTCACTACGGAATGTGATAATTATCCCATTAGGCTAATGAAAGTTTGGGGAAATATTTCTTCTTGAAGGGTATAAATACGTATAAGTGCACTACTGGATTTTATACTTATTCCTGATTTATCAGTGTAAAGTCTGTGCAGAGGTGTGTTTTAATTGCTTTTTGATTATGGCTAATCAAGTTTCATTTCGAACCCGAAGGATTGTTGAAATGGCTCGAACTGCTCATGAGTCCGGTGAGTAAATATACCTCCCAAGGGTTCTATGTAATATTTCATATATTTTTAGTTATTTATAGATGAGGAATTCGAGAACTGTTTGGATCCTGATTTGAATTCAAGGGAGCTAGAAGAATCTTTAGAAACTGAAGATAACTTAGAAAAGATTTTAGAAGACGATGACGAGATTGTAGTGGACTCCGACGATGAAGACGAGGGAATTCCAAACGACGTCCAAGATATGTTCGTTGCTAAAGATGACACAATTTGGCTAAAGCAACCCTTCAACCGCAAACGACAGCGATCGAAAAACATAATTACTGTTCGTCCTGGTGTTGCTCCCCAAGTACGTAAGTTCAGCAGTATGGCAGAAGTGTTCAAATTATTTATTTCTGCTGATATGGTGAATGAAATAGTAAACTTCACAAATCAACGAGGGGCTTATGAAACTGAAAATCGTAATGACGGGGTAGATGATATGATTTGGAAGGATGTTGACGATACTGAAATATATGCCTTTATTGGTTTGTTGGTATGTACTGGAGCACTAAAGGCTAATCGTGAACCCATTCGGATACTGTGGCAAAATGACCCCTGTTTCCATCGTCCAATTTTCTCAGCAACAATGCCCCGAGGAAGGTTTTCGCAAATTTCCAGTTGGATGAGATTTGACGATAAAGACACAAGGCTAACGAGAAGAGCAACGGACAAATTAGCACTTATACGAGGTGTAGCTGAGATCTTCATAAAAAACTGTCAAATGTATTACAACCCAGGATCTCACTTGACAGTAGACGAACAACTGGTGCCGTTTCGTGGTAGATGTGCTATCAGAGTCTACATGAAGAGTAAGCCTGCCAAGTACGGTATCAAAATTTGGATTCTCGCTGACGCAGAGATTTCTTACTGCAAAAACATGCAAATCTATTTAGGAAAGGAGGGAAATGTACCAGAACGAAACCAAGGCAAGAGAGTGGTACTGGATTTAGTTTCGTGTTTGGGTCCTGGATACGGGGTCACGGCAGATAACTTTTTTACTTCTTTGGAGTTGGCTGAACAGTTACTAGACCGCAAACTTACAGTGTGTGGAACACTGAAGAAGAATAAAGCCTTCATACCTGCAGATTTCTTGCCACATCGGCAACGTCCTGTGCATTCTTCTATTTTTGCGTATCAACCAGAGGTTACCATGGTATCATATGTTCCAAAGAAAAACAGAAGCGTTATTTTGCTATCATCTGAACATCGCGATGGTATCGTTTCGGAAGAAGAGCACAAGAAACCGGAGATCATATCTCACTATAATAATACTAAGGGTGCGGTTGATACACTGGATAAGATGGTGGCAGAATACAGTTGCAATAGACAATCAAAAAGATGGCCAGCCGTCCTCTTCATGAATTTTATCGACGTTGTGGCAGTGAACGCTTTTACTTTGTGGAAAAATCTGCACTATTGTTCCTTTTGGAATTGGGGAAGGAACTGGTAGAACCCCATATGAGAAGGAGGATTAGTAACCCTGTCATACGCCCCAGGCTAACTAGAAAGACAGTTCAAGAAATAAACAAAATATTAGACGCTATCAGTGAGCAGCCCAACGCAAATCAAGAGGAACCAGTAAAACCGGCGCGCGAAACACGAAAAAGAGGTCGATGTCATGTGTGTTGTGGGTCAAAGGACAATAAACTCCAATCAAAATGTACCTTGTGTAAAAAATTTTTATGCCCAGAACACAGCAAAACGACGAAAATATGTAAAAAATGTTAAGTTTGATTGTATACACAATATTCCCAATTACATTTAAGCAATAGACTTTTTTTTAAATTTTTCTTTTATTAAGTTGCCCAAATAAACCAAAATGTCCCAAAATATAACCAACAAATAATAATTCGTTCATAGTTTTCTTCCTACTAAATTTAAGAGTGTAAAAATTAAGAATAAAGTTGGGGTGAGCACTCACCCCACGCAGAATCAGAAGTTTTGAACATCACCCGGGGCCGGGAAGGTTAAAGTAATTTGTGTGTATGCATAATCCAAGGCCGCCGCTTCTATATCGATAATGCAGTTTAGCTGATTTATTCATGTTTAATTTAAACTTACATTGCATTAAAATACAACTTAAAACTCCAAGGTTGACCACTTCTATAAAATAAAATACGGGGTTAGCTCAAAAAAAATTTTATCGCATGCATCGTTCAGTTCTTAAAATACCCCATTCACGACACGTATCTAGTTTTCTTTTTTGTTTTCTAGATAATACTTTACAGTTTTTCTTAATAGTCTGATGCATTTACAGCAGTCTGTTATGCGACTCAATAAATATTTTCGATATACCACTTGTACGTGAATAGTACAAGGGAAGGACGCCTTTAACAACCTTGCAGTTAATGCGAAAGGTGATTAGAAACATATCATTTTAACAGTCGGCCTTTAATATGTTACTTTTAACTGAAAGCACTATTAAAATGAAACGTGAACAATCTATATGTGTGTAACTATTAATACATATGCGTAATCATTTAATAGTGTTATCAACTGAAAGTAAAATATAGAAGGTTGATTGTAATTTTCTTGTATACAGTATAAATGTTGAAGGTGAAATCGTCTTAATTGCGTGTTGTTGGTCAACCCATAGACTAACACTAAGACCAAACCCGATCTCTCTAAAAAGTACGATCTACACGTGGGCGCCAAAGTAAAAAAAATGGCCGCCAAGGTGTCCCAGGGGCTAGGACCTATGACGTCATAAAAAGTGAAAGTTAAAGTGCGCCTGTACTACTATCGCCCTTTTTTGGGAGTA
The DNA here is from genome assembly GCA_036346205.1 of Vesta saturnalis. Taxonomy (NCBI): domain Eukaryota; kingdom Metazoa; phylum Arthropoda; class Insecta; order Coleoptera; family Lampyridae; genus Vesta; species Vesta saturnalis. The sequence continues at coordinate 3,681,215 of JARFJB010000036.1, read as the reverse complement.
GGTTGAACATTTGCTAACTTCCATGATGAATGAAATTCCTCAGGAGACATAGAGATCAAATAGAGCTTAGATACGATTGATACTAGTTCGTGCAAACATTTATTTAACGCAATAGCTGGGATAATGATAATGAATCCGCTTATAAATAAGAGAGAGTGATGTGAAACAGAGAGGTAAAACTCACTGTAATAATCGTCGTCTAAATCGTTTTTCAATAAACAAAATGTATTGCAAATCTGATTATTAATATATGGCTAAGATTACTTGAATAATTTATTTTCCTACACTGTATTCTCCACTACATGAAATAGTGCGAAGACAGCATTTACGTTAGCGTGAACAATAATAGGATAATATGCTTAAATTGTAGTAATCATGTAAATTATATTTTCTCTACCATGTTAATAGTGGTGAGTATAGCGTGTCTAACATTATTTGAAATGGGAAAGGCAAACGAATTTTAACTTTTACGTTGTAAAATTTATTTTAGCAACAAGTTATATATTCGGACCTGCACTTAACGCAACTGGTTTTGCGATAATAGAGTTGTCGTACCTAACTTAATCGCACTTAACTGGTGGGTGTCCCATTTCAAATAATGTTAGACAGACAATATAAATAATAGACTTGTGGTAGCAAACCAACACTAACTTGACTAGAAATGAGTGAACATTCTTCCAAAAGGCATATTTTTATTTTCTGAACTAAATTTCTATACAACTCAATCATTTATTATGTTAGATCATTTCCACTAAATGAAGATCAATCCACGGAAGACAATGTTTCAATAAAATCTGCAGTATTTTATTGTTTCCAGTTGTACTTACAACTAATTAGAGGTTTAGAGTTTAGCGTTACCCCAATTATTAATCTTGCAACAAGAGATATTATTGAGTAAATGATAACAGTTTTAAAAAGTATAATTAAGGTGTCAAACAAATCTTTGAAATTTGAAAATGCAAATATAAGCGTGCTATAATAATTAGGAAACGTATAGCAGGCTTATATCTGCGTTTTCAGATTTCATATATTTATTTGTCATCTAATTAATTTTTTAAAACTATTATCGTTTATTGAGGACGATAATTGTGAGTGTTATCGAAACGTATAAATTTGTACAAAAAACAATTGAAAATATACGATTACATGGCAAACAATATAAGCACGTTAATTAGGATAATTGTAAAAGTTTGTATTTTCACATTTTGATGAAATGATTAACAATTTATGGGTGCAATACAATTGAACTAAAAAATACAATTGAACTAAAACCAATTACGTGAGGTCTATGTATCATTGGGTGTTGATCCCGCCATCCTAATCAGTTTGTTTCGTTTTGTTAGTGAATGTTAAATATCTGTGGTATTATTAACAAAATTTTGTCACTGAAACTGTTACAAAACCATAATGAAATGAGTACAAAAGTTGTATAATACCTAAAATATGATTTGTGACAGTCCAACAATTAGATCTCTACAGCTAAAAAAACAGAGATAGTCAATAATCTATTCCACGATATAATTATCGATCTAACTCAAGTAGGTTTAACAAACTATAGCATACACCATTTCCATACACGTTAAATTACTTAAAATCAACCACAACGGTATTAGTAAGATTGCGTGCTGGAATATCAGAATCTACTAATTAGCTATGTGCTGATAAATTATCACCACATACTCTATTGGCAGTATGAAACATTTTGATACAGTCAAAGCTTTTTTCGTTGTTGTATACATCTAAAAATAAAAATTTTTGCATGTAATTTACAGTGTTTTTATAAACATATTGGCTTAATAAGCGTAATCGGTAATTAGGAATCTTTGGTTTTGTTTTGTTTTGTTGTTTAAAGTAGATTAATTTTTTTATATCTATCTGTACCAGTTCTACAGTTGTAGCAGAAACTAAGAATTGGATAATTTTAATAACTGCGTGAGTAACGAATACGTTATTTTTAAAGCTAAGATAAATGGCCCATTTTATTGATTTAAAATCGCATAAAGTAGGGTTGAAGCTATAGCGAATCAATCATTAATTTATTCACCGCTTCCTATAAATATTTATTTTATGAGAACTCATGTGTGTATTTAGTTAGCTTTGTTATCTTTTGAAACATTCCTTAAATCAACAATGTCTACTGCAACAGAAATAGCTAAAAGGCATTTCTTTATATTCTATTCATTACATTCATACACTTACTAATTTAAGAAACTATACCATTTAGCATCATTAAAACTATGAAATCCTTTGATTAGTTTACTTATTTATGAGTAAAAGTAAAAGGATTTGTATCAAATGTATGCCTACAGAAGGGTTAATTCTGCTTTTCTTTAAATTAAATTTGAGTAGCCAACATTTACAAAAAATTACAATGATTTTTCAAATGATAACGCAGACACAACCTTAATATATAGAAATATTTGCTTTGTAAGGGTTTCTTTCCATTCAAATACGCAAATAAGGTGAACGTCTGTTATTTTCCTTTGTAAATCTAGATATTTAAGCAGATCGCTAAGGAAACGACGGTCCTGAAAAATGTATGAATCTGTTTGATGTTGAATATTTAAAATGGAATATAAAAAAATTTTACTTTCATATACTGAGGGATTAATTAGCAATATTCGGAAAATGTGCAGCGATACGTAACTACTCCAAGACATTAGTAAATATAAAAAACATTAATTACCAAAAAAACACAAATGTTTTTATGGGTGTGCTCGCACACAATAAATTAACTTCTTTTATATTTGCTTAGAAAGTGTGAATCAATAATGTTCTTTGATTTAAAATTCCTTTACAGTTTCCGTGGTTATGAAAACTTTCAACCCCAAGTTTAATTGAATTGAAATAAAAAGTAATTACCTTCACAGTAGTTTGGTAGAGTGTAATAATACGTTAGGGATCCAATTTTGAAAATTGCATGTATAAATACTTCCGATAAGGTTTTCTAGTTTTTCTAGTAATTACATAATTAGGATATTGTCTATAAGAACAGGAATTAAACTTCGTGCTTGATCTTTAATAGCCTTAAATTGTCATTTCCAATTAGCTGTACTTCATTGTACCTTGATTTTCTTTTAATAAGAAAACTAAATAGGAAACCATCGATATTTGATGTAAATAACGTCATTCCTCCATCTGAACTTATTACCTTTGTTATTAGAATATTTCTTTAGTATGGAATTTTATATAAAACCATTGAACCTTGTGAGGTACGAAGCTACGAATGGTTCTCAAAAGAAAGCACAAAAAAAGTTTCATTTCCATAAATAACAATGTAGGAATTTTCTTCGCTCGAATATTATGATTACGAGATTCATAAATTTGTTTTAACATCTCAAGTAATTCTTAACGATGTTAGGGCTTTTATCATTCTGTCTAGGGAAAAAAATGCTTGCACAGGTACCTAACTGGGCTGTCTTACAGCATTCAGGCTGCGTATAGTCCAATTACGATCTCGTTTTACAGTAGTACAGAGGCGTAGGTACTGATTTCCACTGTTTCAATTTATACACTCTATAATCACCGTGAATAACACTTTTTACAGCTGAAATTTGGTACAACATAGATGTCGATATTATTGTTAATTATTAATATTAATAATAATGATAATAATAATAGGAAATTAATATTTGATTATGAACAAAGTATTTTCTGTGCACAACTTTCGAATCCCCTAAAGCGATACTTAATGCACGTCTAACAATTATGTTTGCACATGGATCCCTACAAAAGAAATTGTCATTAACTTGGCACTACGGTAAATAAAATTGAATAATTACCGTACGTTTTGTTTTAATTACTTTCAGTTACAGTTGAGATTTCTGGCAGTGATCTTCGACTACCTAGCTAGAGTGTAACTGTGAATATTTTAAAGTATAACTGTAAAAACACTAGATGGTGGAAAGGCAGTGCACAGGCAAGCACGAGAGGTAGTGTACAATAATTTTAATTATCTTGCAAAACCATTGAAAACTGAATTGGAACAAGAAATTAAGCAACGTGTTCATGCTTGTTCTGGATTATCAGAAAGAACGATTGATCGGATAGTGAGAGAATCAAAGGTAACGGCTATGAAAAATAATGGAATCCAGTATTGAGTTTACCAAAAACGGGGAAAAATAAAATAGGCGTGGTTTGAAGAGTACCAGATGATGAGGAAGACCACATACGGAATGTTGCCTACAATTTTCATAATACCGAAAGCTGTCGAGCTATAATTGATAATTTCCAACCAAAATTGGGAAAATGAACTACAGTGGATATGCAGGAGGTCTACTTTGTACCGACTACAACGGAAAATTGGATTCAAGTGGAAAAATACTCACGAAAAGAGAAAATATTCTTGCAGAAAAAAATGACATACGAGCATTAAACGTTCGAGTAATGAAACAGCGTCTGTATTATTCAAACCAATTTCTAAAGGAAAGAGGTTAGTCATTGTTCACTCTGGGATTCATTCAGAATTGCCTGCTTCTTTATAAATCGAAGAGAGGCGGTTACCACGATGGCATGAACGCAAAAAATTACGAAAAATGGTTGCGAGAAAAATTAATACAAAAACTACCTCCAAGATCAGTAGTAGTCGCTGATAAGCGTCTTCCCATAATGAACAAGTAAATGATGCCTCCACATCCAATTCCGTAACCCTAAGATGCATAAGAGATATTAGTTAGTCATTATTTGCTTAAAATAATTTCAATCGGCTTGAGCATTCAGATATAATCTAAGAACGTCTTGATTCAACACATTTGATTCACAAAACATTCAAGTGCATTTAGAAATCGAAAAATAAATGTTTTCCATTAGTACCCCGTATTTACATAAACCAGGTCTCCGAAGCCAGGGTACAACTAGTTACTATCAAACCAATATTGAGACTGATAGTTTGTCAAGCACTGCTGCGCGGAATCGCACGTGTTTGTGCATATTGAAACCTGCATTACTGCTGGATGCATAAAAGTAGGCGCAGCTGATTTTCATTCAGTTGTGATAAAAGTTGCATTGAGTGAACTTGTGCAACACACAAGATAATGGCGTCTAAAAATAATCTGAAAAGCGTGAGATTTGGTGACCGTGTCTATGAAGAAACAGTGTTGCAGTGGACAGCTGAAAGTGATGATCTGCCTTCAGAAGAAGGTAATGTGTCAGAAGCAGAAAATTATAACACAGAAAACCCAAATTTCGAATTGGTTTCTGATGAGTATTCTGGATCCAGTTCTGATGATGTTGACGGTAATTCCGAGGACCATGGTGACGATATTAGTAATTCTTCAACGAGTGGTTACATTGCTCTATAAGGTCTGGATTGGAGTTTGGAACCTCCAACAACAAATCAAATTCAACCACACAGTATTATTTGGCGTGTGCGAGCACTAGCGAGAAAACGTAGGAAAACATGTTTACTTATTCATGCGAGTGTTAACAGAAGCTGAAATTTGCCTTCGAGAGAACTATTTTGTAGTGAATGTGCCAATCCTATATACCGAGGCACAATGTATGTCCATATTTCGCTTTGAAGAAATACGAAGATTCGTCAGATTTGAGGGCAAGAGATCCCGAAATGTGCGTTTGGAAACCGATAAGCTAGCAATTGTGTCCTACGTATGGGATTTATTCATTCAGTCATGCATGAACTGCGTCGTACCGGATACTAATGTTGGTGAACAACTCGTTGGATTTAGACGTAGATGCAGATTCGTTAAATGTATGCCAAGTGAACCGGCAAAATATGGACTTCAAATACTTTGGATGTGTGAATCCAAGTCTGGTTATGCTCTGTATGGTTTAATTTATGTGGGTTGCTAGCCCGGAGAACCTTCGCATAAAAAGCGGGGGCTTGAAGTAGTAGAAACACTTGTGCGTGGTATTCATAATTATGGTCTCAATATCACGATAGACAACCTCTTCACCAGTGTTCCACTACCAATTTATCTGTTGACTAAAAATATTACTGTTCGTCAGAATAAGTGTGACATTCCAAAAGAAATGAAGGTCTCAAGAGACTGTGTAGTCTGCTCTCTATTGATTTGCTTTCAAAATAACGTATCCATGGTAAATTACGTACGTAAAAAGGACAAATACGTAATTTTGCTAAATACCGTGCACCAAGGTACATAGTGCTTATCAATGATGACCCTAAGAGGAAGCCTGACATCACTCATTAAAATAAAACAGAGCGGTGTTGACGTCGTGGATCAAACGGTGTCGACATACACGTGCAATAGGCAAAGTAAACGATGGTCAGTGACATTGTTCTTAAACATCATTGATATTGCAGCACTCAACGCATATATAGTCTTTACGAAGGAACATCCAAACTACAACGTAGGAATGACTCACAAACGCAGAATGTTTTTGAAAAATTTAGCTAAGGAACTAGTGATACCACATATGCAGGGAAGATCTACTAAGCCTATCCTACGGCGTAGTCTCCGGGAGTATCTAAGCAGATTTATCCATCTCTGGTCCACCAGCCGCTTAAACAAGTGCAACAATTAGGGAAAGAGATGCTCAGCGTGCCCCGAAAATATTGATCGTAAAAGCACAATGATATGTATTAGTTGTAAAAATAATATCTGTGATGATGATGAGTAGAGTGAGGATTTTATGCAAAATGCATATCGCTTATTTTTTATAGTTGAAGAATATCGTTTTGTTTTTAGACGAATTGCACTAAATGCAATCATTTGACATTAATTAATTTTTGCATATTTTGCATATTTCGCCAAATACTGCATATATTGCAATTTTATGCATATTTTGCCTTTTTATTCATAATTAACATATATTTCGCATTTTTTCTATATCTTACAAATTCGCTTTAAAATGCATTATTCTAACTTATTTTAAATTTTGTTATTGTGTCTAACTAAGAAATGTATTTTTATATGAATAAGACAGGTTTAAAGAAAGATTATTACCTGCAGTTAAGTGCAACGTTAATACTTCCGGATTATGAAGTTTCAATGCCGCTATTTCGTAGTATTTGATAATTCCAATGGTACCTAAGTAGATAGTTAAAGCATTGATTGAGGTAATTCCCTCAATCAAGGGTTAAAGTTATTTTGACTTTTTCAAGGTAAGTGTTTAGTTAGTTAATCCTTCTTGAAAATAATTTGAGAGTAACGGACAAAATGCAAAATTTTAAACATTCTTTGGGCGAAGACGTAACTAAATGGTACGGCTTTGTTAAGTGAACTTCAAGATGCCGAAAGTTAAAAATAGTTTAGTTCTGGATGATGAAAAAGTGTTTTGCATAGCCTGTGGAAAAATAGTAAGTACCATTATATATTTTTAATTGATTTCGGAAATTAAACCCTTAATAATTGATGTAGGTTATTTAATTCACCGTTTTATCAGTTTTTAAATGCAATTAGATACTTATTTTTAAAATTAATTTTTCCTTAGATCATGTGCGAAAGGAAATCTCAAGTTACACAGCACATTGAAACCTCTCTTCATAAAAGAAAATTAGAAACATTTAAGAAAACAAAAGTTTGTCAGACAGCTTTGCGCCAGTCGTTGTTTCAAGAAACGGCCAAAAGAAATGCACAAGAGGAATTTAATTTCGAATTGTGTAGTGCACTTGTTAAAGCCAATATTCCATTAAATAAATGGCAAAATCCTAGTTTTAGGTCATTTTTAGAAAAAATTTGTAAAAAGCAAGTGCCAGATGAAAGCACGCTTCGAAAAAGGTATATTAATGATTTATATCTTGAAACTATGGGGCATATAAAGAAAATTACAAAAAATAAATATATTTATTTATTGTAGATGAAACTACAGATTGTTGCGGGCGATATGTTGCAAATTTAATGATTGGTTATTTAAGTGAGGCGCAGTCTAGTATATCATATTTAATCGCTTCCAAAGTTCTTGAGAAAACCAATCATGCAACAATAGTCCGCTTTATAAACGAAGCTTTCATGCAATTTTTTATTCCTGATATTGTTGCAACAGATAAAATAGTTTTAATGCTGTCTGATGCAGCACCGTATATGGTAAAAGCTGGACAGCAATTAAAATTATTTTATGAAAATTTAATACATGTAACATGTCTCGCACATGGTATTAATAGAGTAGCAGAAACAATTCGTAATCAATTTCCATTAGTAAATAGTTTAATAAGCAGTATAAAGAAAGTGTTTTTAAAAGCTCCGTTACGAATTCAATTGTACAAAGAAAAGTTACCTAATATTCCTCTACCACCAGAGCCTGTGATTACGCGTTGGGGTACTTGGTTAAATGCAGCTCTTTTTTATGCAGATCATTTGGAAAAAATAAAGGAGTTAGTTTTAGAAATTTCTGATAATTCAAGTACTAACGTTCAAAAAGCTCAATCCATTTTAAAGAAAACACAATTGCGCAATGAGCTGGCATTTATAAAAACAAATTACTATTTTGTAAGTTCAACCATTGCTAAATTAGAAACGGAAGCATTGTCATTAAATGAATCTATGCAAATAATTAATAAATTTCAACAGCTGATTTCTGCTGTTTCAAGAAATATTGGTAAAACCATTTCTAATAAATTAAATGAAATTTTACAAAAAAACAGTGGATATCAGTTGTTACTAAAAGTTAATAAAGTTCTGAAACTTGAGGAAAATTCCGATGATCTTGTTATAAATTTAGAATTGGCCATATTAGCCGCATTAAAATATGCACCCATAACTTCTGTGGATGTAGAAAGAAGTTTTTCTTTGTACAAAAACATACTATCGGACAGACGCCAAAATTTTCTGCCCGAAAACTTGGAAAAATATTTAGTTATAAATTGTTTCGCAAATAGTAATGAGAGGGTGTAATCTTTATAAATCTATAGCGTATAAGTAAATATGTAATTTTTAAATAACACATAATTTTAAAATAATGTTAAAATAATAATTGCTTTGTAAGTAGTAATGACAGGGTGCAGTTTTTATAAATGTATAGTGTATAAGTAAATATGTAGTTTTTAAATAACACATAATTTTGAATGTTAAAATAATAAGTTTGTATGCAATTTATCTTTTTCCTATTAAAAAATTACAAGCATATATACTTTTTTTATATATTAATGTTATAATTTGGAATTAACACAAGTAAATAGAAGATTCAATATTTATACATATTTTGCATATTTTGAATTAATAATGCATTTTTGATGCATATTTTAAGGTTTTTAAGTGCATATATATGCACATATTTCGACATTTTATAGTGCATAAAATCCGCTCTCTAATGATGAGCATAGTATTAGAACGTACACTAAAAAAATTTCTAACAATAATGTTCACTTTCATATTTAATCTCACGTTTGTAATGTATGTAACGGGTCTCAGAAGCCCGGATTATGTAAATGCCGATATTGTATTGATTAGGTATCATAGGGTTAAGGGCTTCTGACAAGAATATAACTTATTCGCCAATTATGTACAAAGCTTAACTTTATGAGTTAATTAAGCTCCACCCGGATTTAAATCCAATCGAAAAAATTTGGGGAATAGTTATAGGTGATGTGGCAAAACACAACACTACATTTAAGCTCGACGATGCCAACATTTTAGCGACAATTCATTTGCGGAAGTGACTCAAGAAACATGGAAACAGTGCTGAACTCATGCAATTGCAATTGCAACTGAAAATGATTATTTATATTAACGTACTTGACATTAAAGTTGAACCCCTCATTATAAGCGTTGGTGAAAGTGGCAGTGGTAGTGATGATAGTTTTATTGAAGACGAGTGATTAATTATGTACCCATTGAAGTATTTAGTACGATATTTATTTTTCAATGTTACTGTTTATACCTGTGTTACATAGTAATTTATTTTATGGTTATGTTATACTAATATGTTCATAAATGACGGAATATGTTGTCCTGTTCAACATGCTACAATAATTCCCAATTTAAATAAAAATGTTACTGATGAAAACATCCGCGTCGCCTGCGTGTTCTTTCGCCAGGCAGAATGACATAAGCTTCACTATTTACTGAGGACGATAAATGTAACTGTTATCGAAACAATTAAATTGAGATAAAATATAAATAAAGAAAATATACGATTCAGTTACCCAAAATTTCACATTACATGCATCGTTACAGGGAAAGCGTAGATTTATGGAAACTTATACGTAATAGTGATTAGTAAAGACAGGTTATAGTATAATTTTAATCATGTATGTAGAAGTGGGTGATTACTAGTTATAATTAACATCTTCTTGTCTCTTATAGTATTTATCTATCGTAATTGATTTACCATATGAAGATATATACAGATATACAATCTCATTAAGTGATAGTGCGGATGAGTTACAAACTGCTCTGAGGAAGTTTGATACAGTCTATGAGAGCATGGGCCTAAAGCTGTGGGAAATATTAAATGAATATGGCGTAAATACAGGTCTAATAAACGGAATAAGGGCAGTATACAACGGTAGCCAGACATGTGTTAGGGTGAGAGGAGGTGTTAATGAATACTTTAGTATTAAGCAAGGAGTGCGACAAGTCTGTGTAATGTCACCATGGTTGTACAACGTATATTTAGGGTGGGTCGAAAAAACACTTTTCTTTTTTTAAGAATCGCTATACCCCGCAAAAGTTGTCTTTCACTAAGCTAAGAAATATACTAAAAAAATAATTGTAAAAAAAAAAATATCTTCCGTTCGCGCATTGTATAAGGTTTTGAAAAATTGCGATATTTTGCAATTATTCGTCAATATTTTCTAAAGGTGAAATAAATTACTAGCGTAATGATATAGATCCTAAGATAAAGTATAGTACGTGACCTACAACAAAAAAATTCTAAAGATGCAGGTTTTAAATAGTAACCGTTCGTGCATCACACTTGAAAAATGCAGTTTTTCGTAAATGTTGCTTTTTTTTCACAATTTTTATAATGGGTAAAGACACTATTTTCGTACTAGACCTATAGTATTTTAATAATAACAATTTCAGCAAATATATAAAAATACATTTTTTTTATAAACACAAAACATTCTCATATATCTCATATATAGTAAGACAATATAGCTAGTGAATGTATTTTGATTTTCCAGTTTTTATTTAAAAGGAAGCACTTTAAAGTCCTTTTTCTGTGCAAACTGAGGCATAAGAGATCTTGATAAAAGACTCGTTCTCACAAGGCCGTCTCTAGAATTAGCACCACAAACTTTTTGAGATGCTTCAGTCACCAGTTTGACACACCGCTCTACTGCATGGAAAACTTTGGTAATCCGGTTGCAGAGCTGTCCCAGTTTGTATTAAATTCTTGATTTCTTCATCTGTGACGTTCCGTAATAGTGGAGGAGAGGAAAACTTGCAGATGTCCCACAGAATCATGTCGACGTAGTCTGTTGCTTTGAAGTTTAGTTTCGGTGAGGTAAAATTCCGAATAGTTTTTCCTTTATCATTTAATCTAGCCTTAAACACCCGACGCAAGCCCAATTCTCTAATATGTTTCCTTTCATCCAAAATAATTGCAAGAAGCAACTTTTCGGGGTAAGCAAAGTACGCGTTATGCCCAAATACTGGATTGATGACTTGCAACACTTTCAAAAACTATCTTTGGGCCGCCAGTAAAGTTTTTGCTGGTTTTAATTTTGAACCATAGTGGCATGCAGCATTTTAGTATAAAATGTATCAACTGCGTAATTTCACCAGTAGGATTTTCTAGGCTCACGTACAATCTTAACACTGTTCGCTCTAGTCAGCCATCGTTAGTGTGATAGAGGACCATGGTCACGAGCTGCCAAATCTTCTGAAATTATTCCTAGATTTATGCCTGCAGAAATATGAAGCAGATATAGCTGATCTTTGTTGAGCACTTTGGCATCAATTTGGGGAATGAAGCATTCAATTTGTTAAAAACTAACAATTGGAAGCTTCTCACAGCCTGGCAGTTTTTCCCGATCGATCCACTAAAAGATTGAAGCCCTGTTGTAACACAAACCAAGTAGTGAAATAGGTGACGGAATGGCAATTCATTGAAGTGCAGAAGGCATATAGCCCACTGCAGTGGTTTTCCAACATGAAATTCAAACTAACGGATAACACCATTTTTACAACCAGTATTAATTACAGTTCCATCGCTCCCGATTATATCAAGTTCTTCAAGGGAAATCTCATGAGTAGTGAAATGGGATAGGATGGAAGAAGCTATATCTTTAGAAAGGCCTGTGGATGGAGAAATATGGCCGATATATTGTGAACCAGGTCCTTCTATGAGCGAAGAATGGTCTTCTTTTACAGTCTTGTGATAGCGCTTGGAATTAATAATTTCTGTCACCATAGTGCTATCTTTCCTTCCATCAAAATACAGACCACGTATAATATTTTTAGGAGATATGCTCTGCAAATAATTTCTGTTATCAACTTTTCCCCTTCTTATTTTGTTCTTGTCAATGACGTGGAAGTGTCCGAGTCATTTATCACACCATAATGATGCGATAGCCGCTGTTGCTCTATCAGAGACTCTGTAACGATCACTGACCAAGGATGTTGCTTTAAGGTTGACCCTCATCTGCCACAGTTTTTTTGACTGATGTCTCATAGGAGGTTTAAAGATATCGTCACTTGCATCATTTGATGTATCAGTGTCCCCACTTACTTGCATTTCTCCTTTGTCAGAATGTTCGAATACGTGAGATTCCATACTTTCACTGGATGTACTTTGATGAGGCTTGGGCTTTCTTTTATTAAATTTTCTGTTACGCCTTTTTGTTAATTTACGTGGTTCTGCCAAGTCTAATGATCCTATCTTTCCCAGCTCATGGTTTCTTTGCAGGTACATCAAACTTAATTCAATGACCGGAATTCGGTTGACTTTATCACAAGAACAATTGACTGAAATCGCACATTCGCATTTGGAAGTTTTTTGCAAGTGCAAATAATGACAATAGGGCATTTACACACCGCTACATCAAAAAGTAAGGAAGCATCACGTTTAAAGGCATCAACCTTTTTCGCAAAAGTCGCTTTATTTATATCACGGTGGTAAGACTTTCTTAATTTATAATATTTATCATGATACCTGTCAATCAGCTCTACTATCCTATATTCCGATACCGCAGAAACAAACGCTTTTTCATATAAGGAATGAATTTTTCTAGCCACTGATACAGCCACTTCAGAAAAACTAACTCTTTTGTTGTTAGAGAGAAGCGACATTTCATATCGTTCTTGAAAACAACACAGTATAACATCTTCGTAATTAAGAAGTTTATTTGAAGAAAAATGTCTTGGCTTACCGTCATTTTCTTAGATGCAGCCATTTTCACAATACCGATAGTGAAGTCAACCAACGTATAAAAGTGTAATCATAACACACAATTTCACTTCAACACACCGTCACGTTAAGCAATACACTATCACCTGCTGGCCACTCGTGAGCAACTGAAGAGTGAGACACGCGAGACATTCATATTCACAAGGTGAAGCCCCCTCTCTTTCCACCTGACAGTGTCGAGTCGACACTCACTACTTTGGTTTTGCACCAAAACTGTAGTTTATTGTATTATTTTCCTTCCGCCACATTGTATGCTCGTTATTGTGAACAATTGTTTTATTAAATGTACAATAAATGAACAAGAAAGTAAATCTCTTTATTTACTCGCATCGTAAACATTTGAGATGACAATTTGCAAAAAATCATGCATCACATGTTACTTGCAAACAAATAGTGTAAAAACACATTATCATAATTATTTTCTTGTTTTCGTATGCAAAACGTTATATTATGATTAAAATATTTCAATAATATTAAGTTTTATAAAAATTGTGAAAAAGAGCAATATTTACGCGAACGGTTAATATTTAAAAACTGGAGCTTTAGAATTTTTCTCTTGTAGGTCACGTACTATACTTTATATTAGGACCTATAGCGTTCCGCTAGTAATTTATTTCACCTTTAGAAAACATTGACGAATAATTGCAAAATATCGCGAACGGAAGATATATTTTTTTTAACTTATTTTTTTAGTATATTTCTTAGCTTAGTGAAAGACAACTTTTGCCGGGTATAGCGATTCTTAAAAAAAGAAAAGTGTTTTTTCGGCCCACTCTAGTATAATAAATGTACGACTTCTAGTGTAATCAGATGACAGTCTTATTCAATGACAGTGCGGATGAGCTATAAACTGCTCTGAGAAAGTTTGATACAGTCTGTGAGAGCATGGACCTAAAGGTAAACGTGAACAAAACTAAGATTGTGGTGATTAATCGGGAAGGTGGAAAGGAGAGTAGAGTATTTACTCTGCAAGGTGAAATTGTGGAAAAAGTGGACGAGTTGACATATCTGGGTAGAATGTTTACTGCAGATGGTACAATGGAGGGCGATATTGGACGAAGGGTCAATGCTGGAAGGAAAGTGAGGGGAAGTATGTGGACGATAATGAGAAATAAAAGCATGAGCCTAGCTGCGAAACGAGAAATCTATAATGGCGTGTTTGTACCGTTAGTACTGTATGGAAGTGAGACCTGAGTATGTCAAAAAAAGCACAAAAGAAAAATAAATGCTGCGTGTGTGAGATTCCTGAGAAGCGCATGTGGTAAAACGAGAAGGGATAAGGTAAAGAATGGGTGTCTGACGACGGAGTGTGGCTAAGAAAAGAAGATGATGGATAGATATAAAAGTAGTGCATTACATTGGTTTGGTCACATTGAGAGAATGAACAACGCAAGGTTAACGAAGCAAACATATGTGGGTGAGGTAAAACTTGACTGAATGTAGTAGAACGTATGATAAAGGAAAGAAAGATAAGGAGTTTTAGAAATAAAAGGATATATCAGAAACAATCTATGAATATTGCGGAAGCTACGGAGGTATGCGGAGACAGGAATGCATGGAGAAATATAATGGATCAAAAATAAATAAGAGGCAGGGATTGTTTTGTTTATACCGCAAGGGAGTGACGTTAAGTTAACATATATAACCTAACAAGCTGTATCGATATAAGTGCTAATTCGTTGTTGAAACATCCATTTGACACACTATAGCCAACCAGTAATTATATCATAAGTACGTGTAAAATCTGTAAATGTTTCCATTTAATGTAAAACCAGTTTAACTTAGTTACTATCTAAAACCATAGATCACTTTAAAAATAATTTTTTTTAAATAAAGTTGTATTTTTCTGACTCCAATCATCACCCCAGTATTTCGATGCACAAGAACTAAATTAAATTGTATGAACCTGACAATACTACGTTTCGTGGTTTTTCGTCTACACGCTACACGATCCCAAATACTACATAACAAACAACTACACAATTTTTTATCCTGGACGAGGTGTGCCAACCAGACATGCCCTTTTAAGAAAGAACCCTGAGAGCGTCCCGAGACAAAAGGTCGCGGCGAGTTGCAGACAGGAGGTATAAAACAAGACTACTAATGATAATACTTTCTCTTATAGTCTCGCAGCCTCAACTTTACCTTGGCCGCTCTTTATTTTAGGTACCTTACCTTCGCTCCTAACAATGTTACACAAAGTTTATTTAACAAGGTCAATCTGTAACTTAAATACATAAGCTTTTAAACATAACGAAATATTAGTCAACACTAAATAATTCAAATCAATCCGACAGTACCTGTTGTGTAATTTATTTCACAACTTTATTGATAGTTCGAAAGATACCTTATTTGTTTTTTCTACATAACACATTTATATTTTTAAGTCTTATACAGGGTTCCCCATAATAGGCTACCCATTTTAATATTTGCATTAAAATTTTTTTAGTTAACAAAACAAACTATTTATTATACCAAATTACAGCTAACTCTTTGGGATTTATGATAACTTATAAATATTTGGCTAATTTAATTCTAACTTTTAAAAATGACGTCTTCTAAATGACCTCCATCAACTTCAACACATTTTTCAATATAAGATAAAAATTGGTTCATTACACGGCGTAGCAAACCTTCGTCTATTCCTTCAAATTGTTCACGAATTTTGACTTTGAGTTCCTCGATTGTACATGGACGACTCGCAAACACTTTGGATTTTAAATATCCCCACAGGAAAAAATCGGGTGCCGTTAAGTCGGGGGACCTCGAAGGCCAAGGAAAATCTCCGAATCGAGAATTGAGTCGGCCATTAAACATTTCTCGCAGAACACTCATTGAGTTTCTGGCGGTATGAGCTGTTGCCTCATCTTGGAATAGTAAGGCATTGTTTAGTAATCCTCGTCTATTTAATTCTGGAATGAGGAATGTCTCTAGCATGTTTACGTAGCGCGTGGATGTTACTGTTACAGTGCGGTTATTTTCATCCTCAAAAAAATATGGACCAATAATACCAAAAGAACCTACTCCACAACACACAACAACTTTTGGATTATGGAGGTTCTGTGTAAAGATTTCACGAGGATTCTCATTTGACCAGTATCTAAAATTCTGTTTATTAACCATGCCGTTCAAATAAAAATTTGGTTCGTCGCTCATTAGGAGACTGTGAATTGCTCCTTGATGTAAATCCAAAAATTCTTGACAAAATGCTAACCTTGCTTCTTTATCTTGATTGCTAAGGTGCTGTGCCATTTGGTATTTATAGGATGAAATTTTAAATCCTTTGAAGAATTCGATCTAAGCTTCCCTTTGATATTCCTAGGATAAGGGTTTGTCGATTAGCTGACCTTTTAGGACTTCTCGTAAACGCAATTCTAACTCTTTCAATATTTTCTGGTGTACGAACTGTTCTTCGACGTCCAGGGTTCTTCAAATTTTGTACAGAACCATTTTCACGCCAATGACGAACCCATAACCTAACAGTTTTACGATTTGGCGCGTGACCCCTATTGTCGTTATTAAACTGACGCCGGAATGCACGCCTAACTTCTTCTATCGAATTGCTTCTTATGTAAGTTTCTACACAAAACACACGTTGTTGGACTGACTAATCCATGAAAGTTCAAACGGATGGTAAAATAATGTCTCAAAGCAAAAAAATTAAATAATTATTGATGAAAACTAACAAACTTCTCGTAGTAAAATGACGTTACACGAAATTATTAATTTATAACTTATTTGTGACAGGAAGATAATCACACAGAGGACAACTTATTTAGTTATCTCGTAGGGAATTTATTAATAAAATAAAATGGGTAGTCTATTATGGGGAACCCAGTATATTTAACATATTTACACTCTTCTCGAACTATGTGTCTATTTGTTCAGTTTTTATATATACTCATACTTATTTATTTTATATTTCTTTATGTCCAACAAAACTTTTGTTCCAGATAATATTAATTACATAATTATGACTCATTTGTTTGTTAGCATTTATTTTAATTTTGTTATAGACTCGTCTTATTTTTATCTTCTAGAAACTAATACACATGTCGCTATTACTGTGAATTTCGATAGCTTAAGTTGCCTTTTATTTGTGTGTCACATGCGCCTTGCGCCATTATTCATTTCAACCTAATGGGACTGTAGTTAAAACTAATAATAGGGCTAGGACAATGTGATTTTGATAGAAACAAACTGTCAGAATAACGCACACATATTATCAGTCATCACTCCAAAGGATACTTAATTGGGGCTTGAAGATAAAATAATATATTGTGTTCGCTATGTAAGCTGATCAATATCAATAATAATCAACTTACACGTCTTTCATAATACTCTACTATTCCTTTGCTTCAGATTGAACCACAGATACAGCTTTCTAACTTTTATGTTTGTCGCATACTGGCCCTAGATGTAAATCACAATATCTTCCAAACGCCTGCATTCAAAAGTAATGGTACAAAACATACGCCACTATATGTATTAACACAAAAAATCCTAAAGAATATGATTAAAACTGGTAACTTCGTCTCTTACTAATTTAGGAGCCTGAAGTAGGGATGGGTTTCTTTGGCTTTGCTTTGCTAGAAAGCTATCGTAAGCGTCGGTTAGCATTTGTGTGCGTGCGTGCTAGTGAGTGCGAGCGCGTGAGTGTGTGTGCGTGTGCGTGAGTGTGCGTGCGTGTGCGTGAGTGTGCGTGCGTGTGAGTGTGCGTGTATGTGCGTGAGTATGCATAGGTGTGCGTGCGTATGCGTGCGTGTGCGTACGCGTGCGCGCGCGTGCGGTAGTGAGCGTTGGTATGCGAGCGTGTGCGTACGTGTGGGTACGAGTGGGTGGTGTGCGTGCGTGTGCGTGCGAGCGAGTGCATTTCCGTACGTGTGCGTGCATGTGAGTGTGTGTGCGTACGTGTACGTGCGTTTGCCACAGTGTGCGTACGTGTGCGTACGTGTCAGTACATGTGCGTTAGTGAATGTGCGTGTTCGAGAGTGTACGTGTGCGTGCGTGTGCGTGCGTGTGCGTGCGTGTGCGTGCGTGTGCGTGCGTGTGCGTACCTGTGCGTGCGTGTGCCTGCGTGTGCTTGAGTGTGCGTGCGTGTGCGTGTATTTGAGTGCGTATGCATAGGTGTGCGTGCGTATGCGTGCGTGTGCGTAAGTGCGCGCGCGCGTGCGTGAGTGTGCGTTCGTGTGCGTGCGTGTGCGTGCGTATGGGTACGAGTGGGTGCATGTGCGTGCGTGTGCGTGCGTGCGGGTGTATTTGCGTACGTGTGCGTGCATGTGAGTGTGTGCGTACGTGTGCGTGCGTTTGCCACAGTGTGCGTACGGGTGCGTACGTGTGAGTACGTGTGCGTGTGTGAATGTGCGTGTTTGTGAGTATACGTGTGCGTGCGTGTGCATGCGTGTGCGTGCGTATACGTGCGTGTGCATTCGTATGCGTGCGTATGCGTAAGTGCTTGTATATGTGCGTGCGTGTGCGTTCGAGTGGGTGCGTTTGCCTGAGTGTGCGTACGAATGCGGGCATGTGAGTGCGTGTTCGTGCGTGTGCGTGCGTGTGTGTTCGTGTTCTTGAGTGCGTCCTTGTGCGTATGCATGTGAGTGTGCGTGTGCGTGTGAGTGTGCGTGTGCGTGTGCGTGTACGTATGCGTGTGCGTGTAAGTGTACGTGTGAGTGTACGTGTGCGTGTGTGTGCGTGTGTATGTGCGTGTGCGTGTGCGTGTGCGTGTGTGTGTGTGCGTGTGCGTGTGTGTGTGCGTGTGAGTGTGCGTCTGCGTGTGGGTGTTCGGGCGTGTGCGAGCGTGAGCGTTCGTGTGCATACGTGTGCGTGCGTTTGCATGCGTGTGGGTGCGTATGCGTGCGTGTGCTTCCATGTGTACGCGAGTGTGTGCGAAAGCAAGCGTGTGTGTGCGTATGTTTGCTTTTGTGTGCGAGTATGTGTAGATGTACGTGTGTGCGCGTGTGTTTGAAGGAAGCTTTGCGTGCGCGCGCGTGTGTGCGTGTTTCTACGTTACTTTAAGTTTGTTTGCGTTTGTTTGCGTTTGTTTGCGTTTGTTTGCGTTTGTTTGCGTTTGTTTGCGTTTGTTTGCGTTTGTTTGCGTTTGTTTGCGTTTGTTTGATTTTGTTTGAGTTCGTTTGCGTTTGTGTGCATGTGTGCATATGGGAATGTATCTGCGTGTGTGTGCGTGTGTGCGCGGTGTGCTGGTGTGTGCACGTGTATGCGCGTATGTGCGTGTGCGTGCGGGTGTGTGACCGAGGGTGTGCGTGTATGCGGGTTTGATAGTGGGTATGGGAATGTGGTGTTTGTGTGTCTATGTGCGTGTGTGCGCGAGAGTGTTCGTGTATGTACGCGTGTCTACTTGTTACGTGTGTGTGCTCGTGCGTGTGCGTGTGTGCACGTGTGTGCGCGTGTGTATGCGTGTGACTGAACGTGTATATATGTGCGTATGAGTGAGAGTCTGCGTGCGTGCGTACAGGAAGGTATGTGTACGTGTGTGGGTATGTGGATGTATGTTGGTATGCACGGTAACTCAAGAACCACAACACGTGTGCATCTAAAATTTCATATTTAGGCTTGCTTTCATTTCTCCTAGTGCTGATTAGATTTTTGAGAAAAATTTTGCTGCGGTGGTGAGGTGTTTAATAGCAGCAGTGTTTGGTTTTAGTCAAATACGTAAAACAGCTGTATATTTCAAAGATATAAAAATACCATCATATAGGCCTTTGACATATTGATTAATTATGTTCTATGCATTTTTCTCGTAGGATACGTAACGAAAAAAAATTATTAGATTATTGTTTTCGTTTTTACAATGTTGCCTATTTTTGTTATGTCCAAATTAAAAGTGCGTAATTATCCTAAAAAAAATTGTTATTAAGGTTATTCCATTTCTGTAATTTCCACTTCGTAGGTTGGAAGGTCGAGTGTTGTCCCACACCAGATATTTTTTAAAGTTAAAGTGCATTGTGTTTTACACAATTTTAATTAGGCTGTTTAATATTAGAGGTCATTGATTGAAAATCATTTTGTCTATATTAATAGTATACGTACACCATAATGGCTTTCAACGTTATAAGATCTATACTTAACGGCAGTCATGAATGGTTAGAAATATATATTAATATTGCTTTGAGATTGACCCCTGTTCTCTTTTAAGAAAATCCATCTAAAACGCATATTTTCTGGTTAAATCTATATTATGAAGAATACAACCTTTACAATATAAATGAGTTAATTATAACGGACGATACAAGTCTTAATTATTTTGCTAATTAGATATTGACTAATTACATTATTCGGAAAACGATTTTTATTTCCTTGAATCCTAACGTTTACTTATTCCGAAACTGAATTAATATAGAAGGTTTGTTTATAACTTTTCCAATCAAGATGTGTGTTATCTTTCACTAATGTTCGTTTTTTAATTGAGAAATAATAAAAACGGTATGTGTTCGGTATTGCTTTAGGCAATCACTTATATTTTAGATAAGAGTTGCATTGCCCTTATCTAATGGTAATACAAGTACGTTATCTTTATTTTTAAAAACTTAATGGTAAATGACGAAAAGATAAATTCAGAGGTATAGCTTTACGCGATATTTTAACGTTATCAAACCTAGTTTCATTTCCCCCATCAAATAATACAGATGTAGTAGAATTTTTAACATTGTATTTTAATAAAATTACAGTATTTACCATAAAATTTTACTTAATCTTTTAATGGATATATTTAGGTTTTTAGCACTAATAGTAATATCTTTTATTCCGTTTGCGGAGTCGGGACCTTTCTCTTACCAGAGAGCTTTATGATTTTGGGTATTAACCCGTCGATTAAGTACCCTTTGGGACGTGTTTGCTTTAATTATAAACATAATACACAATTTATAACTAATGATAAGTGTTAGATGAAAGATGCAACCGCTTTGGAAAGAAAATGTTTATTGAACTAAACATTACTATTTATTTTAGACATATATTGTACGTATGAAATAATATTCATTGCAACATAAGGCGTAAATCCGACCTCACCTAGAATACTATTCTCGCCCGAGCTAGTTGGATCTTTGATAACACAGTGTGCTTAGCGTTTGGGAGGTGATCGGTTTGATTACCCGTTGCCGTCTTGTATGAGGTTGTTTCATGGGGTTCATGGGGGCTCGAGTAGGCCGCCCTGCCCTTCTGAGAGGGAATGAAACACGTTTCTTTCCTTTCTTTACCTCTGGGTTGGTGTTCCACAATACGCTCGCTATATCGTTGACCTTAGTCAAAAGAGACCGACTAGACTTGTAGATAACCCGTCCTTTTTGATGCCATCTTGGGAGACGTTTGCTAGGGCTACTAGGTTCGCTCGTTGATATCATGAATATACAGTACAGATTTCATCGTGTACTAAAAGCGTGCAATGCAAAATCTTCCACACGGAATGATCTTACTAATTCCGATTTTACTCTCACTTATGATTTTTTTGTAGCTATACATAGGCATTGCTTGGCAGTCCAAAATCTTGACGCATCTTACTCAGTATTCCGGAGTTCTTCAGCACGTTAGGCACAACTTAGCCTCTTCAGAACCACAATTATTGAAAAAAACTCATCCTTAGTCCCACCACGCATTAATGTATGTATGTTGAGGATCCTTTATTGTCGCTGAAGAAGCGTGGAAAGCTCATGGAAGTTGCCCTTCCCCTTGGAAAGAGAATAAAATACGTTGTATTTTCATTTTTTATAAATTAACCTCAAATTTTACAATTCACATTGAATTATTAAGTGTCATAGATCATTATCGAAATACATCATTTTCGTGTAAAACGAATTGATAATAAGAATCGCGTATAAAATATTGAGTGCGTGTAAAATCTTAAGTTATTATAGAGCTGATTTTAACTGATCTCACTGAAGATGCAGATCATTTAATACATTTCAAAAATACTTCACTTATAAAACGAACGAAGGTAAAAATCAGATCTTTTCAAGGGTAAAGTGGAAGCGCCCAATGTGGTACCCAATTTTTCAATAAACGTATTTATTGTATCATTTATTGTATCATCTAAAAGTGTTAATTTTTTTAATATATTGAAAATTTTCAACTTTTGAAATGATGAAACGATAGAGTATGTGCAGGGGAGAATACATTAACGGAAACTGCTTTGTAAAATAACTTATGGCATAACACCTTTCTCACCTTTCAAGCTAAAATAGCAATTTTATTTTAGTCCAAACCCCGTCCCATATGAAAATGCTTGAACCGTTACCACTATTATGATGCAGCTACCTTCGTACACGATTCAGATGAATTATTAGACACGATCTATTATTGAACAAATTTTTATTCGTATTTCATCGATTTTACTTGGTCACCTTATAAAAAGAAAAATAGTTTTGTAAGGATGAATGTTTAAAAAGAAAAGTTAAGTTTCAGGCTTCGGTCATGGTTTGGGGATAGATATTGGCAAGGAGAGTGGGAAAAAAAAACATGTTGTGGAAGAAACTATGAACACCTCGATGTACATCACCACCAACCAAACAGGTCTGTTGGGTAGGCATGGTGTAGTGTCGCTGCATTTTAGATGTACACTCAGTGTCAATAATACTTTGGCAGTAAATTTGAACATGTAACATTGTGTATATGCAAGTTTATTAACTTTTCTTATGTTACAAGACAATTTAGTAGACAAGTACCAGAATTAAATTTAAAAAGGAAATAAATAAGGATATTTTAAAGAAAATTTCAAAGAACAAAACATATTTTTTATAAATCACAAGAAGCAAAAACATTGTTATAAATTATTTACAAATTTTAATTATAAATTACAAAAAAGGCTATATTTAAAACTAAGTAAACACTATCGTCCTCACTAGCTTCCTCTTCACTGGTTTCAGAATCTTCATCTGAACTTCCTATCCCATCGCGTTGCCACATTTCTTCTTCTAATAGTTTAACATGTTTGCAGTGTTGATCCCAATCTGAAGGATCTACCCTAAAAATGCATTTCTCACTGATTTTTCAATTTCCATGCCACTTTGATTAACGTTATACATGACAACCTTATGTTTAGCAAAACTCCATATCAATTCTATTGGATTGAGGTCACAATGGCAAGAAGGAAGGCGCAGTACTGTGCGACTGTGTTTTTTCAACAGTTCATTAACCTAAAATGTCTTTGTGTGTTTTAATTGCTTTACTAACCCCAATAGTTCGCATATCGTTGGTTGTTGATACTCTGTTATTATGTAACCATTCTCTCATACTTAGTTTATATGTGGCCTGTGTTGGTGGTTTGTTAATTTTTACGGCATGGTTAGGAGCATTGTGCATAACGACAATCCCGTTTGGTGTTAAAATTGGGATTAACTGCGTTTTCAACCAAGTCATGAAATTATTATCGCTCATGCTATCGCGGTAACCTTCAGAATTGATTTTGATTTAAAGATGAGAAGTGCATTATCAATGAAGCCGTACAGTCTTCCTACATTAACTATTATATATCTCTGGCCGGTTCGGTTAGTTTTATAAACACCAAGCGCGTCTTCCGCTTCCCAGCACTTCATCACCCATATAATCGATGGATGTGTTTTGTCTAAACTTGAAGCTGGCAGACAATGAAATTGCGCTTTATAAATGGACAACTAGCAGCCAAGATCTAGCACAAATAGAAACGCTGTGGCATATAATGAAGAAACAATTACGCGTACACTCAGCACAAACGATAGCAGACGTACATCCCCCACTGCAGAGCACATGGGATAGTTTCACCCCTTATTAATGTCAAACTCTCGTAAACACAATGCCCATAGGTATATATATATATATATATATATATATATATATATATATATATATATATATATATATATATTGTTACGTGTTTATCGCGAATAACGTGTATTTTCGATAACTTCCGCTACTTTTTCTAATGAATGAACTAATTAGTTAGATCTAAATAAATATTTCCGTATTCGTTGGTGAAATGTTTTTAATTTAGTACCTAAAAAATTATTTTTCGCATCTCTACAGTTAAACTAATTTATTTAACGTACACATCTTTTTTTTATTCCTTTATAGATATAAGTTGCGCCATCTCGAAGATTTTGGGTCATTTAATAAAGATTTGAAAAGGAATCTTGTTTTTAAAAGACAACAATGGGATATCTGTAAAATTTATTTGTCATAATTTGGTTTTAACATTCTTATCTAGTTTGAATAGTTTTGACAGGTTTGCAATATTGCTTTTGTTAAGGCGTTGTTCCTGATCTTTCTTTTACTTAAGACGCCATTTTTCCGATGGGGAGATTGATCTTCAAGAAAAATTTTTCCTTCCGTTTATAAGATGTTTAAGCATCGTTTCTTTGGAAAATTTTTCATATAAGGTAATGGTTTTTGGTATAAAACCTTACTGACGCTTTACAAGCGGATTTTATTGAAATTTTCAATCTTCATATCCTCTGGTAAGTTTAACACATGTTCGACAACTTTTAGTAAATCGATTCTTTCATTTAGGCACTTTCGCACGATTACTTAAATTTATAACCTAGGTCTGTTGAAACGAAATCATCGCTATCGGCTCTAAACATCTAAAAGAGGTATGCTTGTATAAGATAATTAGTAACGTATTTACTTGTATCACTTTCAGCGCCTTGATACCGGCGAAATAAACAGCTATTCTTTATTTATTTACATAACTAGCAAATTGGAATCCACCTCCGATCACCTTCGTACCTTTTCCTACTGGAATGCTGGCTCTTAACTACTGACTAGCTGTCTTGGTTCCACAAAGTAACTACCACCTTCGAAACACGAAGGGCATTTACAGTTTGGTAATTCTTCATCAAAGGTCAGAATTCTTTATTATTCAATATATATATATATATATATATATATATATATATATATATATATATATATATATATATATATATATATATATATACATATACAGTGCGATCATCATTGTTTGACCGTGCCGCTCCTAGAACAGTACTACTGTTCCGCATCCTTAAAATGAAAATTGTGCTATATCCAGTGGCGTAAATGCAGATATTAAAATAAATACTACCATAAATGACAAAAACTTTGGTGAATGACGAATTGCGTATTATGTAGACGTACAAAAACTTCAATAATTGTAATTTAGTCTTTCTTAAGACTAAAGGGAAATTGTTATAAGGTATGTAAAAATTTGGTTAAAAATTATCATTTATTATTTTTAATTGATATTACAGATTTTCTGGATTTCCAAGGCGTATTTCTGGTGTATTAAACCAATACATGGTATTTACTCGTCAAATTCAGGTTTTGTAAGTGCTTTTATATACTAAAAGTAATGTTTAAAACAAATTTTGCTTTTTAACCTCAATTTGGTTACGAGAATAATGTACAGTTTAGAGAGTAAAAACTGTTTAGATGAGCGTTTAATGATCTTTTTGTTTATATTGACATGAGTAGTTTGAAATAATGTATGAATTTTGTTGTCAGGTTGGAAATGAATAATCGAAAGGTAATTCATAGCCAAGGGGGCAAATTATCTACAATGTGTATCAATTTATGAAAAAAGAAAAAGAAGGAACGATGACAATGCCATTATCCCAATTACAAGAATGTGTTGATGAAGAAACCGTTCTAGACAAGCTACTAGTTGAAAATGGACATGCTGTCCTTCGTCTCCCTTTGTACCACTCTGAATTAAATCCCATGAAAAATCGGATAGCAGTGAGGAATGTGACATTTCAAATGGAAGGTGTTAACCAATGGGAAATGAAGAATTGAAAAAAATTACAGCTGAGAACTCGAAGAAAGTGTGTGAATGTGTGGAGAGTGAATATTTAAAAAAAGGAGTGATATTGGATGATGTTACATTTACAATGACATTAAAACATTTAAATGAATTTTTAAAATGAATTTGTCATTAATCAGAAATCAATGTATGATATATTTGTTAAATAATATTAGTGAAAACAAATTACATGTATGACCGGTTAGTTTATTATAAATGCATACTTTCAACATATTCAGCACAAGTCAGGTACACCATTTTTGCTGACCACCTTTGAATGTACACTGGTGAACATCACAAATACATTATAATGGAAAAAAAGAACTTATTTAACTTAATGCTAGATATCACTTTTGCATTGCATTCTAATTTTGAACAAAACTTATTTCAGATTATATACCACTGATTTAGTCCTTCTCATATGGAACTAGTCACCATGTCTACTTTATGATGTACCTATTGTTTTTTAAGATAACTCATATCTGTATATATTGATCTAAAGCACAGCAAATAATGAATTAATAATACATTGTTTTTTTAGATCTCAAACGTGCATGTAAATGAGATCAATTCGGCTAAAGTATAGTAAATAATGAGTAAAGATTTTCAATTAGTGCACATATTATTTACATACAAATATAACGATATCCCGACGCACACCTCACTACCCGTTGGAATGAAGGATCTTTTATATGTTTATATTACAGTTAAAAATAGAAAAATAAAGTTAAACTTGGCAATTATCCATAAAACAATTTCAAAGTGACCACCATTTATTTATTAATTGAGCTTCTGTAATATTTTGAATTGCGTCAGTTATTGCATTTTTTAATTCATCAACTGTATGAAGGCGTGTCTTGTAGATTTTATTTTTAAAATGTCCAAATAGAAAATAATCCAGTGGACTAACGTCAGGTGATCTTGGGGGCCAAACTCCCGCACTTATAACTCTTTCATCAAAATGTTCACGTAAAAAAGTCAGTGTTTGATTAGCTATATGAGCTGTTGCGTTATCATGCTGAAAATATCCATGTTGGAGCTCGTCATCGTGCAGTTGATCAATGAAAGGTTCCAAAATAGTTTTGTATCGAGCCGCAGTTACTGTATCTTCAAAGAAAATGGGACCTACAATTCTTCTTCGTGACATAGCAGCCCAAACACCTATTTTCACAGGATGTAAAGTAGCTTCTTCAAAAACGTGTGGATTTTCTGCTGACCACATACGCTAATTCTGCGAATTCGCATAACCAGATAAATGGAACCAAGCTTCATCCGTAAAGAAACTTAAGTATAGTATTTCTTCATCTCTCAAGTTGTTGTTGAACCATCGGCAATATTCTAAACGATTTTGAAAAACTAAACACAACCGTTATTTTGTAAGCATGAAAATGTAGTTGACGTTTGACTGCTTTATGGCATGTACCATAAGAAAGACCTGTAACAATTGCTTATATTGAAATATGTACAATGTTGTCAATCTAACTTTACATGTGTAATGTTTTGGATTTTAAGATTCTTTTTATTTTATTGCTTACACATTCATGTCAACCATGGTGGTGGATGGGTGTGGTGTGTGTGTGTGTGTGTGTGTGTGTGTGTGCGTGCGTGCGTGCGTGCGTGCGTGCGTGTATGTGCGTGTGTGTGCGTGTGTGCGTGCGTGCGTGCGTGCGTGGGTGCGTGCGTGCGTGCGTGCATGTGCGTGTGTGTGAGTGCGTGCGTGCGTGCGTGCGTACGTGCGGGCGTGCGGGCGTGCGGGCGTACGGGCGTACGGGCGTGCGGGAGTGTGTGTGTGTGCGGGCGTATGGGTGTGTGTGTGTGAGTGCGTGCTTGCGTGCGTGCGTGCTTACGTGCGTGCGTGCGTGCAGGCGGGCGTGCGGGCTTGCGGGCGTACGGGCTTGCGGGCGCGCGGGGGTGCGGGCGTGCGGGTGTATGTGTGGGCGTGTGGGCGTGTGGGCGTGTGGGTGTGGGGGCGTGTGGGTGTGTGGGTGTGTGGGTGTGTGGGTGTGTGGGTGTGTGGGTGTGCGTGTGCGTGCGCGTGCGCGTGAGCGTGAACGTGCGCGTACGCGTCCGTGTCCGTGTCCGTGTCCGTGCCGTGTCCGTGTCCGTGTCCGTGTCCGTGTCCGTGTCCGTGTCCGTGTCCGTGTCCGTGTCCGTGTCCGTGTCCGTGTCCGTCTCCGTGTCCGTGTCCGTGCCGTGTCCGTGTCCATGTCCGTGCCGGGTCCGTGTCCGTGTCCGTGTCCGTGTCCGTGTCCGTGTCCGTGTTCGTGTCCATGCCGTGTCGTGTCCGTGTCCGTGTCCGTTTCCGTGTCCGTGTCCGTGTCCGTGTCCGTGTCCGTGTCCGTGTCCGTGTCCGTGTCCGTGTCCGTGTCCGTGTCCGTGTGCGTGTTCGTGTCCGTGTCCGTGTCCGTGTCCGAGTCCGTGTCCGTGTTCGTGTGCATGCCGTGTACGTGTCCGTGTCCGTGTCCGTCTCCGTGCCCTTGTCCGTGTCCGTGTCCGTGTCCGTGTCCGTGTCCGAGTCCGTGCTCGTGTCCGTGTCCGTGTGCGCGTCCGCGTCCGTGTGTGTGTGTGCGTGTGTGTGTGCTGTGTGTGTGTGTGCGTGTGTGTGTGTGTGAGTGTGTGTGCGCGCGCGCGGTGTGTGTGTGTGCGTGCGTGCGTGCATGCGTGCGTGTGTGTGTGT
>JARFJB010000036.1:3597500-3645000 GCA_036346205.1 Vesta saturnalis | reverse complement strand
GACGGATTGGTGAGGTCTGCTTTGGGTTTGGGAATCATGATTGTAGAGGCCGACTTCCAGGCCGTTGGGAAGTGTGCAAGTGATATACATCTATTGCAGATAGTGGTGAGGAATGTGATCGCTGTGGGTGGTAGTTTTCTCAGTATTTGTCTGTTCAGTCCGTCATGTCCTGGTGCGGGGTTTCATCTTTTTTGAAGTGTGTGAGGGTTTGTTGGGGAGTGATAGGGGCTAGGAAGATGTCGTCCTCGTCAAGTTGAAAGTCTGGTAATGTACGGTTTTGGAGGTTTCTCATGTTCTGATCTAGTTCGATTTTAAGGTTCTCGTTTCGGAAGTCGAGGTTGAATGTGGTATGCATCCATCTTTTTTGGATAACTGAGTTGATTTCTCTGCGGATTTTAGCATTCAGACGGTTGTATTCGGTTTTGAATGTGGGGTCCCTGGATCGCAGAAATTGGCGGTAAACGCGCCTCTTTTCTTTAATCCAGTTGACAGTTCGTTGGGAATAGGCTTTTGGTAGATGTTTCTCCCATAATAACCGCATTGGGAAGACTGGCAACGAATTCTAGAAGGTCTATTGCTACTGGTTCGGATGGAGGGTTGTAATATGAAAAAAATATTATAGGTTGAGGAAAGTGAACTGTGGCTGCTACGCATTCGTAGTGCTGTAGATGCTGAGGTAATTCAAAACGGGTTGTGAGAAATGTGTCGCTAATTAATAACGCTGTGCCTCGGGTTCCTTGTATGGTACTGTTTTTAAGGAGTGTATGATATTTCGAAAAATGGATAGCACACCTATCAGATAATTTGGTTTCTGTTATGGAGAGAATTTGAATTTTTTCGGTTGTGATAATATTTTTAAGAAGGGTTCGTTTCCGACGCACTCCGTTGGCATTTACTGTACCTATTATAAGGTCCATTGCACGTATTTTTAAGAAAATGGGGATAGAGGGGATTCCCGGATTTTAAGGAATGACGGGACAGTCAACGCTTACGAACGCACCTGTAAACGAGGCGGTTGTCCGTCTGCGGAAGAAGGTCTTGGTTTGGTTGTCAAGAACTTTTATGATCTCTTTCCTACGATCAGGGAAGATACCGAGAAGGGATAAGGTGAGGGTTTGGATGAACTTTTTAATGGTAAGGAATTGGGAGTTGGAGTTGTCGGATTCTGAGGACGAGGGGGCACGGGGCGCAATAACCAATGGAGCGGTTTGGGAAAGGGTAACGGGTGGTTCCCGGCGTTTGGGGCAATCGTAGGAGTAGGATGGGTGTGGACCGTTACAATTGTTGCACCGGGGTGTAGGAGCAGGACAGGATCGTGATATATGTGTATCCCCACAATGGAACGGGAAGGACATTCTTCCGCCATATGTCCAACCTACGTGCAGGTTGAACAGTATTTAGAAAGGGACGGAGGGATATGGGATGGCTCGCATGGATAATGCCGCCCAAATATGGTGAGAACCCGAGCGAGCAGGAATTTAACGGTGAAGGGATCTGGTGTGATTAAGTGGAACAAGGAAAATGGCTGATTAGTAGCTTTCGCTATTATTCTGATAGCCCGGGTTAATTTAGGAAGGTTAATGGACGAAAGGATTTCTTCCTGCGTAATATCCTGGTCAACATTGCGGATTACGCATGAATAGAAAGGGGTTTTTGGTGCTGGTTGGGGGAATCGGGGACCGGAAAGTTGGTAGAAGATAATTGAGGGATAACCAAAGACATGTTGAAGAGATTTTGTGAACTCGGAAGGAGCAGGAGCAGAGGTTTCTAGTAGGGCGGTTTGATTAAAATTATATTTCAGGGTTGTTAGAGGGATTTTAAATTTTTTGAGGTTGTTGTAAAGGATTTTTTGGGAATTTATATTACTAGGAATGTTTCTCATGCAGTAGCGAAAGGTAGGTTGTTTAGGGTTAGAAGGTAAGCTAGGATTAACAGGGTAACAGTTCGGTCTGCCGAGATCCGCTCTGACGGAAATGTGAGTGTTAGCGGTGACGGTAGTGATTTTAGGATTTGTATGATGTTGGCGGGATCGGGATGACACAAAGGAACGGCGGCTGCATAGGATATGGAAGGGGTCGGAGACGGCGGTGCTGGAGAAGGTGGTGAAAATAGCGGTGGTATAGGTGAGGTAGATGGGTTAGGGTTAGAAGGTGGGGTTTGTATAATCTTAAAGTATGCGCGGCGGGGGCCTCCATGTTTTACCATGGTTAGTTAGTAGGATAATAGAGAATAAAAAAAAGAGGAATAATTAAGTTTCGGAAGAGCGGGTCCCCACCGAGGTGCAGCCTCACAACCCGAGGGAAATAGGCTTGGATAATGGAGACCCAATAGAATGGAGGAATGTTAGTACTTACAACTAATTAAAACTAATTTTTTTTTTAATTTATTTATTTTTATTGCTAAAATACCTTACTCTCGGTATTCTTCGCCGCAAAACAGCTCCGCGCTGGGTGGCTGCACGGCAGTGACAGCGTCGCTGATCAGCTATCCGGGAACACGACGGAAACGGCTCGGCTGCAGAAACGTTGATTTTTTCTTTTTTTCTTTCTTCCTGTACACGGAACGCGATCCTCTCTGTTCGAAGTTACGACAAAGAGTGTGCGATGGTTTTACTTGATCACTGCATTATATGGTTCGGTACATACCACGGGGCGTTGGCGATTGATCTTAGCACCTTATTTTGAAACCTTTAGAAAATTCCAATGTTTGAAAAACTGGCAGTTCCCCATAATTGAATTCCATAAGTCCACACTGGCTTTAGAATGGCTTTTCATACTACTAGCTTATTTTTTAAGGTTGATTGTGATTTACGGTCTACAAGCCAGTATATTTTGCTGAACTGGATTTCGAGTTGTTTTCGTTTCATAAATATATGCTTGCAACAAGTCAATCTTCGGTCAAAATGAATTCCTAAGTATGTTATATCTTCGGTTTGTAGAAGTTGGCAGTTATTTAGCATTACCGCAGGGCAGGAGTGTGTTTTATTTGTGCGACATTAACTTTTATCCTCCATTTTTTAACCATGTAGCGAATGTGTCTACTGTTGTAAGTCTAGTAGTTGGTAAATCAACCGTGTACAGCAGGTAGAGTATTGATCCTAAGGCGCTACCCTGTGGGACTCCATAGTTAATGTGATGGATTTCTATGGATTACTCTTTCAGTTTGATAAGGAACAACCGTTTTCTAGGTAGCACTTCAGCACTTGATAGTAATGACGTGGCAGGTTATTTTAGTTTATATAGAAGACCTTGGCTTGGCTGATAACTAAAAATGCTGTCGAGCAGTATCTTTTGTTTCAAATTGTTGCTAATTTGTTTGACAATTCTGTGTACCTGTTCGATCATCCCATGCTGATTCCTAAATCCAAATTGGTAGTTTGGTATGATTTTCTTTTGATCCAGTACCGATCTTTTAAGGAACAGTTTTTTCAAATACCTTAGATAATAATGGTAAGAGACTTGTGGATCTGTCTGATGTTACATCGTATACCTTTTTTCTCGGTTAGGGCAACATTACTACTTGGGCTACCTTCCATTGTCTGGGGAAGTCATTAAGTTGCAGTATGGCGTTGAATATTACTGTTATATGCTTCATATACTTACAAGTGATTTCTTGGACTACTTTTCGGATGATTAGATCAAAGCCGGGTGATTTTTTGGAGTTGATTTTATTTAATGTACATTTGAAATGAGGTCTCTAAAATAGTATGTATATCATGTTCATCGTCGTTTGTAGTCAACGATGGATATTGGTTAAATACGTTTTCAAGATGATTTTCAAATGCGGCAGCTTTTTCTTTGTTGTTTCGCGCCCATTTACCTGTATCACCTTTAATTGCCGTTGTTGTTTGAAGCGGTCTATTTATTTTCCCTGTGGCTTTCCAGCGTGAGTGTTCGGTATCTTCTGCGTCTGAGAGATTTCTGATGTACTCTTGAATAGCTTCGTTTTAAATTTTGAGCATCAGTTCCTTGAGGTCTCTTGCTGCCTTGTTGAATCATCTTTTGTCAGCTTCTTGTCTTGTTTGTTGCCATTTTTGCGGATCTTCCTTTTTCAGCTATTTTTTGTTTGATTATTATTGAACACTTTTCCTTAACTTGTGTTTTATTCTGGTCGGGGGTATCTTGCCTTCTGTACGGCTTGGGTAAGTTGATCATACGCAGTTTCTAGGCCTTTCTCCGATTTTAAAGGTGTCTAAGTTTATAAGGTCATATAAATGAGTTTGGAAATCATCCCAGTTAGTGTTTTTGCTGACGAGTGTTGGTTGCTTTGGTTCTGTATAATTTGGGAGTGTATTGTTACCAATATGGGAGAGTGATCAGAAGAGAGGTCCAGTCACGACTCCATTTTGCACTGTTTTGCGTTTTGTGACATAAAAATCAATGATCCCTGGTGTTTTTCTACGGTCGGTTGGCCAATATGTACGTTGTCCTGTCGGTATAGACTGTGGATGACTGTTCTTCATTGTTGCTGATAATTCTTTCCCTTTCGTTGTTGTTCTTGAAGCTCATTGCGGATATTAAAGTCGCCTCCAGATTTGAATCTGTTTCCAAGTCTTTTGAAAAGTGCTCAAACTGATTCTGTTTGTTGTTATGCTTCGGTGGGTAGTATGTGGAAGATACTGATAAGGTTCCTGTGACTTTTTCCAGTGAAATGTGTTTCTAAAGTTAGCATTATATCAATTTTGTGTATTTCTAAAAAGTATTTAATTTCTTGTACACGATGGCGCAATTCGGTGGCATTCCGTGTTGCTAGTTTGCGATGACGGTGGTTAGTAGGTTTAGCATGGTTCCTATTTGTTTTATTAGCTTTTTCTTTAATCTCGCTGATGTCGTTTCACTGTTAATGGGCCACTTGATTTGGTTGGCTTAGGCTTCTTATGAATTGCGGTTCTTGGGATTGCATTATTGCTTGTTGTGAAAACGATATTCCATGTTGGACAAACTTTGTAGGTATTGCGTTTCTTGTTCGCAGGGATGGGTACAATTTTTGTTGTAGTTGTTCATGGACAAGACACTATCGGTAATTGGCCGGGTGGTTTCCACCACAGTTCACATAGATTATCTTGTCACCCTTTTCATTTATCGGGCAGTCTGTGATTGAGTGACTTCCCGCCTATATAACGCATCTTGGTTGTCAACAGCAGAAGTATGCCTAAATCCTTGACATTCTACACATTGCGGTATTTCCCTCTTGACTTGGGTGCTTCGAATCGGACTACAGAGTTAT
This sequence comes from Vesta saturnalis, assembly GCA_036346205.1. NCBI lineage: Eukaryota > Metazoa > Arthropoda > Insecta > Coleoptera > Lampyridae > Vesta > Vesta saturnalis. The sequence goes on along the minus strand of JARFJB010000036.1, from coordinate 3,639,774 downwards.
ACAATAGTTTTAAGTTATAAATCTCCTTGCTTGGTTTGTAAGTCTACATAAAACATAGGCAGGGGGATTTTTGTTACACGATGTTAACTACTCTACGTACTTATGACTATGTCCGAGTGTTACTAGTTCAGTTTTTATTGGCGAAGTGTCTGACGATGAGTGAAGGTTTTTTAGGACAACACGAAAATGTATTTCTTGTTTGGGTTTGTAGGTGTACAAATTCTTCTTTTGCAGTGCTTTGATAATAGCAGTATATTTTTCTCCAACTTTTGCTTGAACTTTTATTTGGTCTGTACTGATTGTTTTTATAGTATAGTTGTCTTTACCTGCTACAAAGATTGGGGGTGGGTATGGTTCGCTATTGCTACTGCTACTCGTTTCTTGGTTTTCTTATTTATCTTCTTCCACATATTCCTCATCTGTGAAGTTATCATACTTATTATGGGTTTATGTAGGATTGTTCAACCAGAAATTACTTAGATTTGTTTCCTTCTTGTCTTTTTTCCCCTGCGGGACTGCGGGGTCGTTTTCTACTGTAGTCTACTGTTTTCCATTCACCTTCTTCATGGGTCATTAATGGAGGCAAGTTACTATTTGATATAAAGGGCTGGTATTGTTGCTAGTAGTCTGAGATGTGTTTGGTGTAAATTATTGGTTGCAATATACTGGATTTTGCACCTTTATGGACCGAGTTGAATGTGAGTACGCCCCTGGCTGCGTTGGTTGTGGGTATATTTTGTATAATATACTGAAGGTTTTCATTGCGCAAAGAGAGAGTTATGGGCATTCGCCATCTCTGGAGATTGCCCTTTTTCCGAAGCATTAATATAATATGGTTAGCGTAATTACCACAATTTGTATAAGTTCATTGTTTTTTTTAGTAAGTATACTGTTAGTTTAAAAAATAAAAAAAAATCTGACTTATTTTACATTTACATATAGAGATTGCTCATTAATGATATTAAGTAGGTTGTGAAATAATATGGACGGGGCTATTTGATAGTGGTCCGTAAATAATGGTCCAAAGTGAAATGTAAGATTCATGCAACTTGCTTTAATAAAATGTTGATAATGAAAAGGATAGGGTGTCAAAGTTAAAAAAAAATGTTGATTTTTGATATGTCTCCAAAACGGAAAAGGTATTTTTCTCATTCTTTGTGCAATAAATAGAAGTATAAAGTACATTGATTTTACCTTATTAATACGTTTTTATTATGTACAGTGGCGTAGAACGCAAGAGGTAGAGCAACCTTTTAATCTCTAATTTGTACGCCAATGGAGTAAATTGTATTTTTTTATTAACATACGAACCTTGATTTTTTTCCGATAAAATGATATACTTCGTCTAACTTTAATTTTAACAGTTTCTAAGATATATGAATTCTTAGGTATTTATTACTAACTGCTTAGGCAGGTTATTAACTGTGACACCCTGTATCTCGGAAACGAAGCACTATAGGACTTACGCTTATATGAAAGTTTTGTGTTAAAGTGATTAGATCTATCATTAGCTGAAGTTACACGTATTCTTCCCTAAACACTGATTTTCACGTTTTGATGGTGTTTTCCAAATACTACAGAATAATAACAACCTGCCTAAGCAGTTGGTAATAAATACCTAAGAATTCATATATCTTAGAAACTGTTAAAGAAAAATGAAAATATCCCAGAAACTGTTAAAATTATCGATTTAGACCAAGTATATCTTTTTTATCTAAAAAACGTCAAGGTTTCGTATTTTAATAAAAACAATCCAGTTTACTCCATTGGCGTAGAAGTTAGGGATTAAAAGGTTGCGTGGCCCCTTGCGTTCTACGCTACCGTACATAATAAAAACAAATTAATAAGCTACAACCAATGTACTTTATATCTCTATTTGTAATACCAAGGGTGAGAAAATATCTTTCTTCGTTTTGGTAATATTTTAAAAATCAACCTTTTTTTTGGAACTTTGACACTCGGTCTCTTTTTTATTATTAATATTTTACTAAAGCAAGTTGCATCATATCGTAATATCTTGAGGCCAAGGATCTTACATTACACTTTGGACCATTACTTACAGACCACCCCGTATAGTAGTCGATATTACAAATCTTGAGTACCTTGTTGACTCCAGAAATGTGTACAAACGAAATTTAAAGTTGCAAAGGCATGACATTGTGTAATGTCCAATATTGAAATTCAACTGTCGCTTTAGTTTACCTTTGGTGCAGTTGCACAGCTACACTTTGTTAGCACAAATTAATGACAAGTTATCCTTTATTAAAGGTAATAAGTAGTGCTGACTAATATAATTTTTTATTTTTCTTGTACACGAAAAATAAATTGAAAAAATATAAAACACCACCTGTATGTCAACAGTTTTTTATAGTCGCCCTAATTTAAAAGAATTATAAGTCTTATATTTAATATAATACCAAAATAATAAACATCGAAGTATCCAGTAATCTTAGGGAACACCTGGCAGAATTACATTTGGCAAGGAAGGTAAGGATTAATTTATGACATCTTTTGTAGACTTAATGTTGCCAACATTAACATCGATTGTTTTTCAACATAAATTTATTTTTTTTTATAACCCATTAAACAAAAAAAAAACGTTATTTTCTATACATAACATTATTGGTTTAATTTAAATAGATTTATTTGTAGTTTATAGTCCAATAAATAATTAAACGTACTTTCTTGGCGTATAAATTCAAAATCTGCTTTAAAAATTAATCCAACTACTTTACAGGGAAAATAAATTTAACGCAGAAAGTCAAAACACTAAATATGGAAATGTTAACTTTCACGATTTAAACTTGATTGTAATTACGTATATTTTAGGTATTTTAAAAGTCTCATCCTTTAATGACGATTGTAATAATTATAATCATAGGTAAAAGGAGTGCATAATTTATGTTGAAATACATGATTCCAAAAATCTAAACCATAAATATTTCTAATTCGAATACAAAGTATTTGTATCTTAACGTTGCTTAATATTATTACTATTTTTAACTTCTCAATAGGTTAACTGTCACAACAAAAATACGTTTCTCCTGTTCCGTTTTGACTCAGTGGTTCAATACATTCTTCCATATGGTTCTCCCAATCCAGTTTGAGGTTAAAAGTTATATTTCTCTTCTTTGTAAGATTGTTTTTTTTAACATTAATTAACTGATTTTTAATTTTTATCTAAATTTTCCAAAGTACAAATTGTTTCGTTACTTTGAAAAGTTTTTATCCTAATTGCAATTATTAATATTTCAATTTACTCATTTGAGTTAATGTACAGTTATGTAAGTTAAAAACAATCTCATTATCTAAAAATAACTGTAGTAAAACACAACGTAAACTTTCATACATGTAATCTAGATAACTTATTTACCTACTTCATAGTTTTTTTATTACAAATTGTATACTTCCACATATTTTCACTAATTTCATAGCATTTTAAATCATTACTTGATTTCTAAATTGAAAGTCTGCAATAAACACAATATAAACGATATAAAGCAATGGTCACACTTATAGTTTTAAAAAACTCAAGACAGACTTTTTCTCAAGCAGCACTTGTTTTTCAAGTCCGTTGTACTAAACTCCCAAATCCTTCAATCTTTTAATCACGAAATTGGCATTACCCACCTATTTTGTACAGAGTCCTTCGAGCCAACCTGAATAAAAAAATAGAAAATTCACTAAAATTTTGTACATGGTCCTTCGGGCCGAACAGATCCCTTAAAAGATAGTCAAACATAGCACATTCAGTTTATCTATTTCTATATATGATAAAAACATTAAAACCACCACAACCAGTACATGGGAATGTAAAACTTTTGTATACATGAAAAACGTCAAGGGCACTGCAACAGAAACAAATTGTATCAACCACCAACTTTACTTACATACAATTATGGGGGAAAGAAGCCACTGTTTCACCAATTCAATCAACCACGAAATGATAGCCACCCGCTATCCTTCCAATTTCGTTGACATTCCAACGGATGCGCCGCTTTTGCACTAACTAAACCAGTACACCAAAAGTGAATCACCCGATGCTTTGCCAGGTTAACTAATATGTGGAGAACCAACCGATGTTCTACAAAAAAAAAAACCTATAAATTAAAGAATAACTAACAACGCATCAATACGACACGGAAGTTGTCAGAAAATTACAATTGTTCTAGATACAGAAGTCAGACGTGTTTATTATTATACTACAAATTGTTCAATTATTGTAAACAGTTTTATCCCAATTTCAATTACTAATATTTAAAAGATTGGAACTCAACTTAATCATTTGTATTTATGTACATTTATGTAAGTTAAAACAATATTATTTATGTTTACACACGTTCATTGTAGTTTATACAACGATTTTTTTTTGTAAATGCACCTAATTTAAAAAAAAATATTTTCTTGTTAATTGTATTGTCACATATTCATAAAAAATGCAATGTCGGTTGCAAAAGTATTCACCTAGTTAATATTTACATAGGAATTTGTATACTTGCACATATTTAAACCAATTTCATACATTTTAAATCCGTGCTTGATTATTAAGCAAAAAGTTATCTGTTACGTAAACAAAGTAAAAAAATGGAACATAACATATGCATTGGTCACACTTATAATTTTCAAAACCCAGCATGTAACTATATAGATATATAACTCAATTATTTTTAAAACTGATTTAAATATAGTCGGATTGGTGCAAATTTCACACGAATGAACTATATAGGTTAAAATGAAGCTCAAACTTTGAAGGCTACAATAAACTAGCCTGTGTCCTGTTTTAGAGATTTATATAAGAATTATGCCTGTAAAATGCATTTTATCCTATCTTTTTCATAAGCTCTACGCTTGAATCATTGTATCCTATGTCCAGTATGTGGACTTACGATAACATAACATTAAGTTTTAGATTGCAGACCGCGCTGAAACAACCAGACAGGACATAGGCTTGTATTGTTGTTTACAGTCCCTCGCGTTTATAAACGTTTTTTTTTATTGCGTTATTGTGATGTAGTGGTAAAAATGGGTGAACGCAGTAGAAAAATACTTGCTTTACTAAAAACATCTGTCTTAGATAGTAAGTGATGGTAAGTTGTATTTGTTTATAACTAACTTAGAAGTGGATCATTGTCATTATTCTAACCACAAACGGGTGCACTAAAATCAATCATATTGCACGAAATTAGCAATAAATGTGTACAAGCTGTCTTCCCTACAATGATAAAAATGTTTGTATTAAAGAGCCAGATCGCATAAACTTGGAGCCGGAGCTACCCATTCGCGTTAGAAGAAGAGGGGCACCTTGGCCGCCATCTTGGAATTTGACGTCACAAGGATGCCCCACGTGGGAGACCATATTTTCCACCCTTATTTTTTATGGTTTCTTTTTCAACCCCTAATTAATTTCGTTTTTACTCGCCCACGTGTAGGACGTGTTTTTTCACCCCTATGGTTTCTTTTCGAGGGTCAACCCTTGATTGAATTTTCAACCCTAATTAGAGTGTTTTTGACAGCAATTTTATGTACTTGCTCACGTGAGGGGCAGATGTAGGGGTTGGTCTTGGACTTGGGGTTGGTCTTGGAGCTGGGCTAGGTCTTGGACCTGGAGTTGGTCTTAAGGTTATTTTTGATGGTCATCTTTAACCCTAATTAAGGTCCTTTTGGTTGTATTAAGAGCAGTAGCCCTGGAGGTTAGGCAAACTCACACGCATACAAATTTATTTATACATTGTATTTCTAATAAGGAGGTTCTTGTAAGACAGCACTTGTGTTAGGGATTGATCATGCGTGGGGTAATTTGAATGGCAGTAAAATTTAATTATAGAACACTTATTTTTATTGTAAATGTCATAATTAAAAAAATCCTCAGCGAGTTATAAAAAAAAATTACTGACATTCAGGTTATTCTCTAATGAAACAAAAATTTTTTATGAAGTTAATTAAATACATAACAGTTATTACAATATTGTTTTCTAAAACGAATATTAAAAACTGATTGCTTTACCTGCACTGATTGCATTGAAATATGTTTCATATCCATCCGTTCGTAAATTGTTGTATATTGTACATCTTAATATTTTTTTTAAAGAAACTTGTTGTTACGTATAGATTAGATGCGTTTTATAGCTGTAATTAAAAAACTGTACAAGTAAATAAATAAGAGGCTAACAGCACACTTACCAGCTCTGTATTGAAAGAGCATTCTTGAGGGACTGATTCACGATTGGTACCCGTTTTCTGTTACTCGTCTAATCAAACTAAAAACAACTTTCTATGTTTTTACGTTTTAGGAATATTTGATGTAAAAACTAACTGTTGATTTCCCATAATTAATTTTTAGAGTGTAAGTATACAAACAACCTCATTATCTTTATCACACTTACTGCAACTCGTATTTACCTTTCTCTGAAAATAATTAATAACAAAGCGGTTTGAGCAAAATGCTATACATACACACGCAAAAATTTTTTTTATAAAAAACCTCATTAAATGCTTGGAAAGTAATAATTACATGTTTTAAATTCCAAAACTATATGTAGTAAGAAACCACTGTTCATGTTTACTTTTAGCTAATTACTGTGTAATTATATAATCCTGCTAAAATTTAATAGTCTAAAAAATTGATTACCAATATCGAATGGTTAACATAATTTCTTCTAAAAAACACTAAATCATAAATTTTATAACACGATTTTTAAAAACTCACATGCTAAATTAAAAAGAAAGAAAAAAACAGTAGGTATTACGCAATTCTTAATTAAAAAAGTAAGGTACTAAAAAATATTTTTATTTATCAAAATAGAATGGTTGGGTAACAGATGTTAAACAGTAATTTGATTATCTCGTCATTCACAATTAAACATGTACTAAAATAGTTTTTTTACAAAATCAAACATAGGTAAATTATGTAATCTAAAATATAGAAACATTAACGTATAAAGTCCGCACACATCCAAATGGTAATCTTGCAGTATTGTGTTATTGTAATGGAAGCATATAGAATTCTTCTCTAGGAAACGTAAATGATATCCTTGCAGTGCTTGTCCAAAGGAATCAAAATATTCCCCATTACCATTCTCGTAAATGTAGATAGCGGTCCAATGCTGACCTGGTTTGTTTGCACGGTCCGTGTTTACGATAATTGCACACGGTCTAGGTGCGTGTCTCGGTAGTTGATCAGAAGCACATACAAGCCGAAACACATTCATGTGGCTGGGGATCGATTTCAGGCATCTCGACACTTGTACCGCATACATCTTTGGAATTGGTATGCGTCCAGTCTTGCAGTAGTAAGACGTCTTCCAGTGCACACATAGGCCCAGTGATGTTATGGTTTAAACAGCTATATGGTTTTGCTTCCTTTTTCAACTGTTTAATCGATGGGCAACCAGTCTCCACCAGGTTTACTATTATTTTGTTAAGAAACCTTAAAAACTGTTGTTTTTCACTGCCCTTAACGTGAATTTTGTTAAATGGGCGCAACACTCTCATCAACTCCTCACGGAAATTGTTGTAATGTACATGACCCGACCACCATTTCAGCCCATGATAATTATCCTCCGTAAATTTTATCTGTCGTGACATGGATCCCGATATAAAGTAACCTCGAGGTGGTTTTATCAGTATCAACGATAAACGACCATGATCTGTAACCACGGCAATTTCTTTCGGTATGACTTCGTTGTTAACACCACTAAACCCTTGTACGTCCAAGTATGCGTCCATCTTCTTTCGGCTGCTGCTGTACACTGAAGCTTGCAGGTTAGAGCTACCACTTTTAGCAGCCAAAATCCACAACAACGTTCCGATGTTTATCGATCTCAATCACGTTATCGAATTCTTCATACACCAAACAGTTAACAGTTACGGTGAGCGCTTCTTCAAACCCGACTTCGAGCCGAAGGGAGCCGTTTCTAACTAAATTCCAGTGCGTACTAGCGTTTGCAGACAAGTCAGGTGTTAGGTCAAAGGCCATTAAACAGTAGCCGTTGGGGTAATCACTTCTCGATATATCGATACCTTGACTCAAAAAATGAATACCCGTACCAGAGAATAAGGTGTGGTACGCTCTTACATATAAACCATTAGCTGTAAAGTCTGGTTGTAAACCCTTCAATGGAATTTGTTGTCCGTCAATATATAACGACATGTAGTTAATATTGCAGCGATGAAAATTGAACGGGTTTGAGGGGTAATCACCGTTGAAGGCTTTATCTACTACAAACCCTACTATGCATTTTCGCTATATGCCTGCAGGTATAGTTAACACTTTTACGTCGGTCCTTGTAACAGGGTATTTTGCGGCAGTTATTTCTGAAGCGTTAGCGTGCGCAATTAGAATAGTTGGATTGATTCGAATACGTATCACCAGTAAACTAGTGTCTATAATTCGCGGCCTATAATTTGAAGCGAGCGTCGCCATTGAAGGTATCTCTTGATCATACAAATTTAGCCTTTAACTCAACACCACTTATGAGAAACTTTTCTTGATTAAACAAATCCGAGTGCACGTGACCAATCATCTCTCTCTGTTTCCCGGTAACCGCAAGTGCTTGACGTTTTGAGCAACCGTTATTTGCGTTTCCCAGTGTATTCATCTGTCCAGCTGTATCATTGTGCCATAAGGTACATCCTAGATGTGAACTCTTGGCCTCCTTTCCATAATTTAGCAGCGTTTCGATATATGAACGGTAGGCGTAGGTGTTGCTTGGTTATGGCACCATATTCTGATTTAAGTAAACCTCCACCTGTGAGAAAAGCGAATGCATCCAATTGTTTACCGGTGCTACAGTTCAGCGTCTGTAAGTGCTGTATCATCTTGTTTTAGTACTTTAGCTGTGATGTACAACATGGTTTGGCTTAAATCTATGTAATCGTTTCTATTTCGGGGGACTACAAATTCTATTGGGGTGTCATCACTCAGAGCTGGTAAGGGCTTGTAAAATATCTATTCACCACTCTCGATACTTGTCTGCGTCGACGGTAAAGCGAACAAATCCAATTCGGACTTGACGCATTCACACGATTGGGTATGTAGAAAAGCCTTTACCTTAAAAATATATCGTTGTAAGTAGGCTCCTTCTTAGCAACAGCTCTCGGTAGAGACTGGTTATTATCGAACAGACGTACTCTTTTATAACCCGAACCCTCCATCATTTTATCGATTTTCTCGTCGGCTTTACGCTTAAGGTTTCTACCAGCCTTGTGAAACCTTTCTTGAAACGAATCCTTAATAGGTCGATCCTCTATGACGTCACCAAGAATATTAGCACCCATTCTAAGAGCTTCTTTTCCAATAGACTTTGCACCAGACTCAAATAACGGTATTATACTTCTAAATATACCAACTAACCAGCTCCCTATTCCATGACCACGTTCATATGGCGCACCTTTGTAGATAGAGCCGATACCGTCACCGGCCTGATTCATGTAATGTTGCTGATAAGGGCAAACCATTATTGTACCTTCTTAAGGTGTAGCTTCAGACACGACGTTCCAAACTCAAATGCCATTGCTGCGCCCGTATCTGTTTTTATATTAATCTCGATGTTTTCAAGTTCCCGTGTCATCACCGGTATGTAGTGTGCAGGCGAAAAAACCACAACTTTATGACCCCCGTAAGCATAGTTTTCTGAAGTAATGTTTATTATACGAATAAACGGAGATAAAACATCGCCCATAATTTGCGGTTCAACGATGTCGCAATAAACAAACATCTGAGTTGGCAATCCTATCCATGTACTAGCGGGGTGAGGGGGTATTGGTTCCATATCTATGTGCTGATACGGGCGATAACCCAATTGTAAGACTAGATGTGAGAATCCGAATAGCGAGAGCTGAGTTTTTCATTTCGTAGTGACGCGCTTAGTTAGATTATAATATTCGATTGTTAGCAATTTACTTATTAGTACATTGTTATTTAGTTCGCTGATAATTTCTTCTATGTTGGCATAATTTCCCGAAGCGAATCGTATCACGTACCAGCCATCTTCAATATAAATGACCTCGTTGTCGCGTTGAAAATATTCTGCGGCCTTTTTTAATATCGTTTCTAACACGTTCTCGCCAGGTGGCTCTGTTCTATAATAAATTAAATTATCTGTTGCACTTACAGCGGCAGAAGAACATGAGTACTGAATTTCCGATATCCCTACAACCCACGACCCCGTTAATCTTATTCGTTTTGGCAGTTGCGTAATAAAACTTGACGTCATATTACCTGGAAAATACGTCATAGAGCTATTACTCAATAAGGTAAGATAAAACTCCATTTTTATATATCTCTCAACTGCGAAGCTAACACCCAGTTATTAAATTTGTCACTGTATCCACGCCACTTGACCAGGTATTGTTTATATCGCCCACGGTCCTTCTCTGCTAGAATCCTATCGACTTTGAATAGAGTATCTTTATCAACCGTAACAACTTGCAATTCTTCTTCGTAAAACGTACCCTCAACAGGATCGTTATTAAGATCGATTATTCGATAAACTGGTGGTCTTCTTTTTATCACCGCACTAATTGTAAAAACTTCCTCGTTCCTATTCGTTTCATATCCCTTCTCAAAGGTGTACTTAGTTCTGGCGATTCTGACATGCTCACCGACTTTATATTTAGGATGGCGTACTGGACCTAAACCTTTCGCGTACAGGTTATTCCACACTTCCAAAACGTTTTTATCGTTTACAGCCGCGAGGGCCATCTTTATACTTAAATGAGGGCTATTGTTGTAAGCAGTCACAAGTCTTTCGAGTACATCAATATACCTGTCGGAATTTTTGTAAGTGAAATAACGCCACATCTTTGTTTTTAATGTTTTATTAAATCTTTCAACTACAGATGCTTTTACATCAGGGTTATTTATTACATAGAAATTGATATTTTGTTTCTTGAAAAAGTTTCGTACATTGCTCGCAACAAACTCTTTTCCTTTATCCGTCTGTAGATTTGCCGGAGTGTTGTCGCAATCCTTAAAAATATCCGCGAATGCTTCAATTACAGACAAGGCTGTCTTCGTTTTAAGTGCTCTCGCCCATGCCCTCTTGCTAAATACATCAATAACCGTTAGTATGTAGGTCCTTTCTCACAATTTTTATATTTGCCGCGGCTAAACTGCAATCGGTCTTTAGATTAGAAACTAAAGAGGGGGGTGGGTTCGTCGGAAGATTTAAACTTTAGCTCTACACTGTCCACATAAAATAATTATAGTAAAACGGTTTAATATTATATTATTCTATTATATACAAGTCTAACGTATTCACACTTAAACTAGGCTAATAACATTATAAACAACCAACATAAACATAAAATTGAGAAATAAATGAGAAAACAATTTGAATTTAATACTTAGACAACGGCGTCGGCGCATCCACTAGGAGAATTTGGGTGTCCTATTCCATCCACTCACTCGGGAAGGCGACTTAGTTTTGTCGAAGTCGTTTCTGTAAACAAATATTAATACTCCCTAGTTACACTCAATGAGGAACGTAATGTTTAAATGATTAATAACGGTGCGTTTAATTAATTATTTATGCTGGATACGGCCCTGTCTGCAAAAGAGAAGAATGAATAAACAAACTACTGGTTATTTAAAACGGGGGTTGCGCAGATCTAGGTCACTAGTGAAAATCGATATCCCGAGTTCACGGTCGTACGCATGACCAGCGTTCACCGGCCTACTTGCTTGCTGCTTTAACTTTAGTAATTACTGGGAGACGGATAGGCGCGTATGCTTCGTGAAGCAATTTACCTTCGCGATCTATTACGTTCGATAATATTAATATCTTTAGAGGTTTGCTTTCGCATTGAATTTAGGCCTATTATACTCGTTTGGTTGTATAATTAATATATTTGCGCGTTATCTTCTGGGGTGTAATTTTATAGTATAGTGGTGATTTCTTTTATGTAAATGAACGAAATCTCACGTAGATGCAAGCGAACGTTACCTAAGTGTATACGCACAAAATGCGTATTTATTAAAGGAGGTTTTTATGCTTGCGAAATAAGCTGGTGGAAAACACTTCATTGATTGTTTTCTTGAAATCTAATTAATAAGCGCGTGGTTATCGATGTACGGTTTTTCTTCTCTACAGGTCTTTGACGGATACTCTACGTTTAATTCGTTTGTGATTACGGGCACTTCGGTCTTCGCCAGCGAGCTGATGATTGCAGGTGTTTAGAATGTAAGTGAGCGTAAATGATAAGAGCTGCAGGGATATACAGTCCTATCTAGCTCCCGTCGTCAGGTGTATGGTAGCGTGTAGTGATCTAGGTGACTTCGGGTTGACCCGTCGAAACACCTTTGGTATGTGTAGGTGGTCTATGCACACCCGATCGCTTCGGGACTTGGCCCGTCGCTCTCTGAGGGTTTTGTGTATAATCTGTGTGTACACCCGACTGCTTAGGGACTTAGCCCGTCGCCGCCTGAGGGTTTAGTGTGTGTGTGTGTGTGTGTGTGTGTGTGTGTGTGTGTGTGTGTGTGTGTAATGAATTACTCTACAGACTTACGTGTCGTTAATCACAAAGATCGAGGATAGCTATTTATTTACAAAAGGTTCGCGGTGCGCGTTTGCAAATACAGGGAGCTAACGGACTAACTAATAAAGGAGCTGGTAAAACCAACTAAATAATTGCCGGCGGCGGGATGCGTTCACGAGGCGCGATGGAACTCTTCTCTAGGATCGGATAAAAACTTCTTCTCTTCTTTTACTCTTCTACCGGTTTACTGATTTTTTTTAAGGTTCGCGGCGCCGTTTTTTATAGGGGACTCTCGGTAGCCGGCGGTGGCTTCCGTTTGGAGGAATCCTATCTGTAATTGGCGGAGATTACTCTGACGTATAAAACATTCGATGTTTTATGAAATCTACGTTGGAGGGGAAACAAATTAATTTTTGGTTGTGAAATCAAACGAAATACTAAGAAATATTAAATTAGGTATTGCAGGTGTTTGAATACTAAGAAATCTTACATCATTTCTTTTACGAGGGCTGATTGTTAAATAATTAATTAAAAAAATTCTGTAGTAATGAATTGCGGTTCGTTACAGTATTCACTATTGTGTTTACTTAAAGTTCGCATATCACAAAGATCCGCTTGCCACAACTCGTAAAGGTTACTTACAATATATTTATTTCGTGGAAACTTTTTTCTGACTAATTTATGTACCGTATAAGCTTCCTGTGCCTGCAGCCAATTATTCACTTCACCATATCTACCATTTACAGCATTAGTTGAAGGTGTTATACCAACGAACCCTGCTGGGTGAGCGGGATCATAGTATTCAGCATTCATGTTATGGCCGCCACGAATCCCAATCTAGTGAAATTCATCTTCTTCTTCTTTGAGAGATTCTTCTCGGTGTTTCCCACGTTTCACTATCAGCATCGTAATTCTCACCTATAGTTGTTGTGAGGGTCCGTTCAACGCTGGGTGATACAGAAACATCATGCCTTTGCGCATTTCCGATAAACTCTCGTGGTATATTTATCTCTTTAATGTACGTCGCAAACTGACGCCAACCGCGCGGGTTTGTAGTTTTTCGTTTTCTTAACGTCTCGTGGACCAGATAGATAATGTTGGAATGTGGTATGATCTCGCCTTTTATTGTCACAGTACCTCTTTTATCCCAAAAAACATCGCTACTCGTATTCAGTATACGTAAGAAAGCCGCGCCTTTTCTTTTATATGAAGGCGGAAGCGTTGATACTATCTCGTCGTCTGTCAGCCTTTTGCGTTGCGGTAAATCTCTAACATCATCAGCAACAGCGTCACCGCTGATTGTTATGCTGGTGGGCTGACGTTACTGATTGGAAAAGTGTAGATACCTCTGAAGAACTTGGTTGTACTGCTGCCATTTGTCATGGTCGGTCATTTTGGTTTTTAAAACTTTACCCATATCGTTACTCAGCTGCGTTAAGATGTTGTTTTGTGTAACATCTGGTGCCTGTAAGCGCTGTATAAAGTCCATCGGTAGAATAATCATCTTCTTCAGATTGTGATCCATGGTTATTAAAACAGATTACCTAGGATTCCCCCGAGTAATGGTCCTAACAGGAGTGGTAGGAATGCACCACCTTTCTGTACAAGGAAAACTGTTTCTTCTTTTTTATAGGTTCATCTCTCTGTGACAAGCGTCTTAAAGTGTGCTTATGTTGAGAGAGTCGCTGCTTCTGATCAGCTGACAGAGGTACAAGACCTTTTAAAATGTTATGTGCACACTCGCAAATACACTCTACCTGCTTACTATCCAAACATTTCAATAAAGCGTCACGTTGACTTTTACTTAATCTGGCTAATGCATGCAGGATATCAGTGTTCTTGATTAAAACGTCATCCATCGTATATAATGTAATCTTTATAACTGTGAGACTTAAACCCTTTTATCGCTATATATACCTGGCAGATACCTTGAGGCCCGAATGTCTGTTCTATAACGTAGCACATCCGGTGTATTCTGATTTAAATCGAACAATAAATATCCGTGTAAAAATATCGACCACAGAGCCGTTAGTTTCGCGCATTAGATCGTCAATTATTATTAAGACAGGTTTTTCCCTGTCAACTGTTCCATATCAGGTAAACCCTTTTGAAATTCCACTGAGAGATCTTTGAATAAAGGCTGCCACTCACTGTAAAACCAGATATTTTTTTCAAAAGCTGTATCGCAGGCAGTTTCGATATTTTTTTAAAAATCCACGATAAAATACGATTTCCCAGAGCCCGACGGACCCGCAACTATCGCCGAAAAGGAGTGCTTAAACTGACCTTCCATCTTGAATCGCTAAACGATACTAACAGATACTCTACCAGCAATCTCGTTTAAATAGACTAAATAACATCCTTTATAATCAGAATGCTAACGCTCGTCGGATCAAAATGACCTATAATTGCCAGAAATAGTTACCACCCTATCCTAGCCCTAAGACCAACTCCACGTCCCAGACCAACCCAAAGACCAAGCCCAGGTCCAAAACCAGTTCCAAGCTCCAAGGCCAGCTCCAATACCAACCCCAAGTCCAAGACCAGGTCCAGCCCCAAGACCCAGACCGAGTCCAGGACCTAGCTCAAGTCCAGCCCCAGCACAAGACCAACCCCTACATCTGCCCCTCACGTGAGCAAGTACAAAAAATTGCTGTCAAAAGAGACTCTTATAAAGGTTGAAAATTCCATCAAGAGTTGACCCTCGAAAAGAAACCATAGCGGTGAAAAAACACGTCCTACACGTGAGCGAGTAAAAACGAAATTAATTAGCGGTTGAAAAAGGCCTCCGAAAAGAAACCATAGGGGTGGAAAATATGGTCTCCCACGTGGGGCATCCTTGTGACGTCAAAATCCAAGATGGCGGCCCTCTTATGCTCACGTTTACAATTACACCTAAGAATATCATAATAATTGTTCAGTACAGCCGATATACGTAATAAATGAATCTAAAATATCTCAAAATGACCTTCCAAGTGGTTCAACATTAACAGAATTAAAAAGTGTGTTTCAAAGTTTTACACATGATATATCTGAAGATATGCCACAAATAGCGATTCAAACTATATACCAGAGCATAGCGTATTAGATTGGGAACAAAATTTACATAAAGAACATGACTCAGAAGATAGTACAAAAATTATTGCACACGACCTCGCTCAAACAAAAAGGCTGACAGAAAGAGGACAAGAACCGAAAACAACTGAAAACAAAATATTGTTAAAAAGTTAAGGAATTCTGGAAAATCATACACGAACATACGCAATAAAACTGTTGCTGAGAGAAAACTGAAAGAAACATGCAAACAAACTTGCCCTTCAAAATGTAAAAATAAAATCAACGAAGAGATACCTAAACACATTTTTGTTGAATATTGGAACCTAGGCGATGTTAATCGCCAAGGAGGATTCATCTTGCGTTTTGTTGATTTTAAAGAAAAAAAGGCGTCAACGTCTATATGTTAAAAATGGCACAAATTTAAAAAAATCAGAAATAGAAAACAATACAGATGAAACAGATAATACACTCAAAAACAGCGAAAACAGAAGTCGCAAAAAAAATGTAGTAAAAACAGTCGCCAAACGTGTAAATGGTGCAAGCACTAAATTCACTATAAGTCAAGATGAAGGAGGAAAAGGTCCTTGTAAACTCAGAATCAGTGATGATAAAAATATGGTGAGAGACCATATTAATTTATTTGAAACGGTCGAAAGCCGCTACTGCAGAAAAGATTCTTTAAAAAAAGTATTTACCTGCTTCACTGAATATATCTAAAATGTACAGAATGTACTGCGACTACTGCGAAGAAAAAAAGACTAAACCTGTACGGGAATCTACTTATCGTTGGATTTTTACAAGCGAGTTTAATTTTGGTTCTCATATTCCAAATTAAACTTTGAAAATTCAAGTGTGGAAGAAAAACATTTATTGAAAGACAGAATTGAACTACACTTAAAGAATGAAGACGCTATAAGAAAACATAAGGACCAAGATAAAACAAGGGCTGCAGTGGATGGCAAATTTTGTGTGTGCGTTTTGGATCTTGAACAGGTTTTACAATGTCCCAAAGTCAATGTGTTGGTCAAGTCTATTATAAGTCAAAGCTAGCCACATATAATTTGATAATTTTTGATTTACTTAAAAAACAAGGTTACAGTTTCATGTGGCACGAGATGATTGCAACACGTGTGTTTGTGAAACTGGAAGCTGTATTTTAGCGTTTATAACGCAAAAAGTGGCTCAAGATGGCAACAAAGAATTCTCATTTTACTCTGACATCTGTGCAGGACAAAACAAAAACAAATTTATGTATCTGTTGCTTCTCTATATGGCCTTAAAATACAATCTTAAGATTACCTTACGTTTTATGGAGGTAGCGCATACCCAGAACGAAGGGGACTCAATGCACAGTTATTGAACGTTACGCCAGAAATATTCCCGTTTATACACCAGCAGCATGGTATACAATTGTTCGAACAGCATGTATTAAAAAACCGTACATAGTTAAAGATTTTTTTAATAAAAACTACCAAAAATATGGAGAAAGACAGTAATGGAAGTACGGTTAGGTGGTCCGACATTAGCTGTGTGTGTGTGTGTGTCGATTTTCAACACCCAGGGGAGATTAAGGCAAGTTACAAAACTCCAGGATACCCCTTTTATTATAAATATTGCTGAACGTGCCCGGATAAAACTAGAGGACTTAAAAGAATTTCAGCTCCAACAGTTGCGAACCAATGCAATACCGCTCAACAAGTACTAATATGATTGTTTGATATATCTTTCTGAAAAATATATCAAGACTTTTACATAAACCTGCCACACGAAGGTTAAAAAGTGTTTTTCTACAGTAAATTGATAGAATTTTTATTTTATTTTTAAAAAATTTTGTTCATTAAAAAAATTATTTTTTAAGTTATACTTCTTATTTTCTATAACAATATTTATACTAAATGAAAGTGCATTATATCCTATGTCCATTATTTTTTAAACTTAATGCACATTTTCTAAAATTTCGTTCTTATTGTGTACTTATTATTAAAGAACAAAAACTGATTAAGTGCAATCCGAGCAAGAAAAGGGTAATCAGCTAATTTACCATTTCAAAATCTTTAACAGCAATTTCCTGGGTTTTATACAATTGCGACATAGGATAGTTTTGCACCAAACCGACGATATGTACTTGTATCTCAAACAGTATTTATTTCCCACGCCTGTAAAAATTGTTAGTTGAGACTGATCTTGTACATTGTTGCCCTCTCTCGCTCTCCGCAACGTCCAAGGCTTCCCAGTTGGATACCCATGATCAATTCGATAGACATCATTAGTTTAACATAAGAACTGGTTGTATTTTCTGAAGGATTGGTTATGAGAATGACGACACATTATTCTACCCTGACATGTTTGCTTTCACAGTAAACATATTTGCGAATGAATTTGTATGTCACATACAAACTAGGATTTAATAAGAAGGATAGAGTAGTTTTATCAAGTATTTTTAATTTATGGAGAGTATGTAGGGTTACCTTTTAACTGACAAAGGGCGAGGGGGGTGTCTCTGAAATAAAATTTTAAGCGTTTCATTTTGATAACAAAGTTTATATTTAAATTTGATATCCGCATGTTACCGTAAGGTGTTGCATTTGATCTGATTAAAGTTTTTCAGTTGTGGTAAATATTTCATACAGGGTAGGTGTTTGTTTTTATAAAGCATACTATCTCGTATAAATTAACACGTGATTATGTTGGTTACCAAAACAGTGATTTACTATGTAGCTGAGATCCGACGAATTTAAATTCTGCTGGTTTCGCATACCGTTCCAATCGTACGGGATATTTTTTCTTTTATGTGTGAATCGACTGTTAAAGATTATTGTTGTTGAAACCAGAGACAATTATTTTGGAAAATGTTTGAAACTGAAGTAACCTTATGAATAATTATAAGTTGAGAAACCACACTATCGCTCCGTTCAAATTAAGCTAACCAGTGAATTTTGATCTTCATGTAGTGTTTAATCCAATTTACATATTTAAATAATAACACGGTTTGTCAAGTGAAATAATACATGAAATAAAAACAGCTTTTGGAAGACTCTAAATTGAGTACACTCAAAGACACAACAATTTTGAGTTTTGGATGTTAAAGGTTACAGGTAATTTTGATAAAGCCGTAATTCAGGATATCTCCAAAATGTTATTCTTATATAAAAGTTTTTTTTTGTTTTATGTGTCGATGAACCAGTAAGTCCGTGTGTAACAATTAATCCCGATCTTTTCTTGTTTTGTGAATTTGGCAGAGGTATATTAAATAAATCCTAATCACGTCGGCCGGGGAATTTCGTTCTAACCAGGCCGACAATTAGTATTTATTTAACTAATTGTAACGGGTTAATACTTTATGCTTAATACTATTATTGTTAATTAGTTCCAGCTTATTACTTTTTATTTGTTAACGATCGTTTAAAAACACAAAATAATGTATAAACCCTCTTAAAAGTAATACATTTTAAATCACTGTCATTCGATTCTTTTACTACTTAACTTTTTTGATTTATAACCTTAGATAAAGTTAGTTAATCTCGGTTCATCTTCTCATTAGATTCAACTTAGACTTACGTTCCTTGATCTAACACTGAGTGATTGTATTAATAGCGCTCTGCTGATACGTCTGAACGTTTCGTTCCTTGATAAACTATTAAGCATGTTTACCTTAGACGACCATCTTCACAATACCCATGTTGAAACTATAATCAACAGTATTCGAACCAACAAGTGAATCAAAATCAAATCCAGTTAATAGTAGAAATTATCAAATGCAAACAGTAAATTTAAAAAAGCTTTATTTTAATCAAACGTAAGAATAATTCTTTTTTATACTTAATTGTAAAAATCAGATGCTTTATGCAATGATGTATAACTATAGCGTCGAAATCTACATAAGATGCTCTATCGATACCGATTCTTATATCATCGAGCTACAGGCAAGAACAAGCGCATGCGCACACGTACACGCACACACACGCACACGTACACTCACACACAAACGCACACGCACACGAACTCGCACACGCACACGCACACACACGCACACGCATAAGCACACGCACACACAGCACACACGCACAACGCACACGACACGCACCACACGCACACGCACCACACGCACACACGCACACAGCACACGCACACACGCACACAGCACACGACACACGCACCACGCACGCACACACAGCAACATACGCACACGCACGCAACATGCGACACGCACGCGCACACCAGCACACGCACACGCAGCATACACGCATGCAGCACGAACCGCACGAATGCACGCATTAACGATGAACGACACGCACGCACGTATCACTACGACACGCACACGCATGCACTCAGGTACACGCAGCACACGACTAAACAAAACACATGCACGAGGCACAGGTACGCACACAAGCACGACACACCACAGCACAGCAGCACGTACACGTACGCACACGCAGGCACACCACGCATCGTCACGCACGCGCAGCACGCGCACACACATAGCACACGCAGAGGCATACGCGCATGCAGGCACGAACTCGCACACGAATGCACGCACTAACGTATGAACAAACGTACGCACGCATTCACTAACGTACGTACGCACGAGCGATTTGCACTCAGGTACCCACGCACGCGCATGCACGACACACGTAAACGCACACAGCACCACACACTCGCACAGAGCACGCACAACGTTACGACACACTACATCACACGTACCCACATGCACACGCACACGCACACGCAAGCACGCACACGCACGCGCACATACAACGCGCACACGCACACGCAACGACGCACACGCACACGCACACGCACACGCACACGCACGCACGCACACGCACGCACAGCACACCACGCAGCCGCACGCACACGAACACGCACACGAACACGCACACGCACACGCACACGCACCACGCACACGCACACATGCACCAACCAGCACACGCACACGCACACAATACAGCGACACACGCACACGCACACGTAAACAAACGACAGCACACACGCACACGCACGCACACGCACACGCACACGCACACGCACACGCACGCACGCACACGCACACGCACACGCACACGCACACGCACACACACGCACACGCACACGCACACGCACACGCACACGCACCCACACGCACACGCACACGCACGCACCGACACGCACACACACGCACACACGCACACACACACACGCACACACACACCACACACACACGACACGCACACACCACTCACACGCACACGCACACCACACGACACGCACCACACCACACGCACGCACACGCACACCACACGCACACCGCACACGCACACACGCACACACGCACACGACACGCACACGCACGCCACGCACACGCACACGCACCGCACACGCCACGCCACGCACACGCACGCACAGCACACGCACACGCAGCACACGCACCGCACGCACACCACGCACACACGCACACCACACGCACGACACGACACAGCGCACACGCACAGCACACGCCCACGCACACGCACACGCACACGCATACGCACGCGTACACGCACACGCACACGTACACCCACACGCATACGCACACGCACACTCACACATACGCGCACACGCACACGCACGCGAACCCGAACGCGCACAAGCACAAACACACGCACACGTAGAGGTATACGCGCGTGCAGGCACGAACTCGCGCAAGAATGTACGCACTAACGTATGAACAAACGTACGCACGCATTCACTAACGTACGTACGCACGAGCGATTTGCACTCAGGTACCCACGCAGTCGCGCATGCTCGCACACGTAAACGCACACACACCCACACATGCCTAGGCACGCACACGTATACGAACACTCATACACGTACCCACATGCACACGCACACGCACACGCACATGCACACGTATACGCACGCGCACATGCACGCGCACGCGCACACGCACACGCACACGCACACTCACACCCACACGCACACGCACACGCACACGCACACGCACACGCACACGCACACGCACACACACACGCACACGAACACGCTCACGCACACGCGCACGCACACGCACACGCACCTGCACACACACGCACACGCACACGCACACGCACACGCACACGCACACGCACATACGCTCACACGCACACACGCACATACTCACACACGCACACACTCACACACGAACGCACGCACGCATTCACTAACTTACGTACGCACGAGCGCATGCACTCAGGTATCCACGCACGCACACACACACACGGAAACATAAACATAAACACATACACAGAGGCACGGGTACGCATGCGCAGTCGCGTATGCTCGCATACGCAAGCACGCATACACCCACACACGCACAGGCACGCACACGTACACGCACACGCACGCACACGCACGCACACGCACTCGCACACGCACACGCACACGCACACACACGCACACGCACACGCACGCGTACACGCACACGCACACGTACACCCACACGCATACGCACACGCACACTCACATACGCGCACACGCACACGCACGCGCACCCGAACGCGTACAAGCACAAACACACGCACACGCTGAAGTATACGTACATGCAGGCACGAACTCGCGCACGAATGCACGCACTAACGTATGAACGAACGCACGCACGCATATACTAACGTACCTACGCACTCAGGTATCCACGCACGCGCGCACACACACGGAAACATAAACATAAACACATGCACAGAGGCACACACCACACACGCACAGGCACGCACACGTACACGCACTCGCATACGCACACGCACATGCACGCGTACGCGCACACGCAGACGTACACGCACGCGCACACGCACACGCACGCACACGCACACGCACACGCACACGCACACACGCACACGCACACGCACACGCACACGCACACGCACTCGTACACGCACACGCACTCGCACGCGCACACGCACACGCACACGCACATGTACACGCACACGCACACGCACGCGCACGTGCACGCGCATGCGCACACGCACACGCACACGCACACGCACATGTACACGCACACGCACACGCACGCGCACGTGCACGCGCATGCGCACACGCACACGCACACGCACACGCACACGCACACGCACACGCACACGCACACGCACACGCACACGCACACGCACACGCACACGCACACGCACACGCACACGCACACGCACACACACACACACACACGCACACGCACACACAGCACACGCACACGCACACGCACACGCACACGCACACGCACACGCACACGCACACGCACACGCACACGCACACGCACACCCACTCGCACACGCACACGCACTCGCACACGTACACCCACACGCGTGAGCAATTTTTTGAAGTTTTTTAACGTGCTTTGAATTAAATTCTTCTTGATTTATAAATGAAAACGCAGATGTTGTGTCATCCGCATATATGGTTTTGTAATCATTAACGTACAATGGTAAGTCGTTTATAAAAATTTTGATGGGTAAAGGACCTAAAATGAACCCCTGCGGTACGCCTGTGTTTACGCCTTTTATGTTTGATTGAGAAGTCCTGATTGTATTATCAATTACATATTTTTTGTATAAATTGCTTGCGTAGATTTAGATATAAATGAAACCAAACAAGCGGAACGCCTTTGATCCATACTGTTTCAACTTGTATGAAATAAATTTGATATCCCCTGCATGAAAGGCCTTTGACATATCACAAAAAAGAGCAGTACATGAGATTTTATTATTAATACAAGAATAAACATAACTAAAGAAGTCGTATATGGCTATGGTTGACTTACTAGTACAAAAACCGTGTTGATTGACATTTAGTAGATTTGTAATTTTGCGTTTCTACTTTACTACCCTTCTTAAATATTGGTATTACTTTTGAAATTTTCTGACAAGTTGGAACTAATCCTTCTGATATTCAACAACAAAAAGGAGGGCTCAGACGAGGGGCTAAAAAATTTCCAGTTTTTTTACTATCCACACAGGAATTTCATCAAATCCTGTACTGTCACTATTTTTAATGCTGTTGACAGTTTGGAGGTGTAAAGAAAAAAATTTAGAAACTTTAGTGCAGCCAGGAAGTTTGAGGTTCTTAATGTATTGCTATTATTATTCATAGTAAAGTTTGCAACAAATATACCTAACGATCGATAATAGAACCATTTGATAAACCCAGGTTTCGTCTAGATTTACAAATTTGACATATTGGCCTAAACTTGCGCAGCAAAACGTGATTTAAGTTATTACGTACTTCAAATATGTCTGTCATTATTACGATAAGCTCCCCATTACTTTTCCACGTTGCACTATTTTTATGGTGCTTATAGCAAATTTGCAACTTTGTATCCTTGCCATGACTTTTGGCACATGAGACTTGATCATCGTGTGCGTTACTTAAGGCAATACAGCACGATTACTTTTGACTTCTTATCATTTTTTAATGGTGTATTTTGTTTTTATTTTATGCAAATCTAAACACACGGTTATCGTTTTCAATTTTCGTATTTCATAAAATAGTTTCAACATTTTAAACATTTCTAAAATATTTTATTACTACTGAAGACGAAAACTATAAGTATTATCGAAACATTTAGATTGTATAACATAAATGCAAAACACACCAGTAAAAAACACAAAAAGGCTAAGCATTTTGAATATGTATAATAATGGTGAAAGTTTACATTTTCATATTAAGAGTTCGTCACGTTTGGTGGCCTCTGGAAAACCAAAAATTGATACTATCTGCTGGAAAAACGATGAAAGCTAATCATGCGCTTTCAACACTGACATACTATAACTTGGCACATTAAAAATCGATCATTATCTACCTCCATAAAGAATTTTTTAGTTCATTATTTGTCAGAATTTTAGCCGTTTTCGAAAAATGTCTTTCCGAATAACTGTATGTCAATGCTTTTATTAATTCATATGTCACTTCGAAGCATCGAATAATATACCACCCATCGAGACAAAGGACTGAAAACAAAAAAAGCACACTTAATAAAGAACTGATGAGGTGTATAGATATTAGTGAAGTTACCAGTTGCTGAAAATAGGCAAGGACCAGTGTTTCATTAGTAACACCCACGCAGTCAATAATGTACCGACTTTTTTCGAAATCTGACTAAGATTTTACGTAACATACCTTCGACTTGCTAGGAAATAAATCTTCAACACTTTTAGTAACGGTATTTGCCAAATTCATATTCATTTTGCTGACAATGAACGATTTTTTTATCAAACATTATGTTGGTTGATAAACAAAGACTTTGTAGTCCATAGCAACGAATCGTCCTGCCAGCAACTAAGATGTTTACGAAAAAATAATTATTTACATACGATTTTGATTACCTGCCAAATTTTCATAATACAATTGCACATTTGAGTGTGTTGATAGCGATACACAGGGTTATTCACATAAGATGACGAGCCTGACCAGGTAAAAATGCACCCCAAAATACGATTTATAAAGCTAAATGCATCCCTATTGCATTTTCATAAGGTACATAAAACATAGATAGCTTTTAACGTCAGCCTCATAGACGTCAAGATTGGTCAAGCTCAAAACATGACAGAAAAAAATTCCTTTCTCATCAAAATATAATGCAATAACAACAATAAACAATTAACCCCACAAAAGAAATGGGCAGGTACGGTACAAATACTTAACAAATTCTTAAAGTAGGTGCTCAAGTGCCTTACTCTACGTAACAGCTATGTAGGCTTCGATGATTCGATTTTTTAAATCTTCGATGTTTAAAACTGGTGTCTGGTAGACCCGCTCGTTACCATGTCCGTTCTCCTATCGTTTGAAAACATTTCGCAGTAAATTTGATGACACCTATCAAACTACTAAATAACTACTTGGATTCCTGATTCATCTTTTAAATACCAAAAAACAATGTGGCCTTAGTAAAACGTTCTTTAGACGCACCATACGCAAACGTGCCCTTTTACAGTACCCAAATTATTTTACACACAGAACCCATCAGTCGCTCAAGTGTATTAGTCGATTTAGCGATAGTGGAAAAAAAGTCCATTGCATAACCTTCTATACCTACTTATGTATATGTAGGTTGGAAGGTAGAAAGTGGATTTTAAAACGTTTCGAGTTATGTATATTGACGAAAAACTTTTAATTTTATTATGTCTAAATTTTCAGACATTTTTGTCCAGATTTCAAAAAGTAACCAACTGCGTTCGAATTTACATACCAACGTTGGGGCCCAATTAATGAACATCGATAATTTAGCATAAGATAACTTTAAATTCTACAATAATACATAATAAGAACAATACGACCGAATCGTTATTACGATGTCGTTAAGATTGCATGAAGAGTTCGCTGACGATGACTGGCACGACTTCGGAGTCATTGTAGGGATACCGAGTACCGTAGAACCGACGTGATATGGTTTCCAGCCAAGCAGCCTACCATCACCAGCACGAAGCAGAAGAGGAGATGACCCAAGAAGAAGGCGACGCTAGACGTCGCCCCGTTATTGGAGGCTCCACTAACGGTTCCGTCGAGTTCCGATGCAACCCCCACACCACTCCAGCAAGAAGACCCCAGCCAGGGCTCAACCGACGATGACTTCAACATACAGAAGGAGAAATCGAAGAAGACAACGAAGGTTCGCCCGCCTACCCCGCCGCCCATCGGCAATGGGTTCCAGGCCCTTCATGGGAGCCCTGCAACCATGAAGCAAACAACGGCACGAGAGGAAGACCGACAACGGATCGCCTTCACGAGAGCCAAGTCTCTCAGCGAGGGAATCCGCATCCAGCCTGCCTCACTCTAGGACAGAGGCAGGCTGACGAGGTACATGGATAGGTGTGGTACGGAGAGGGTGAGCGATGGGCTGAGGTAGTGGTACGTGGCGTGCCCGTAGAACTATCCAAGGTAGACCTTAGCTGAAAGCCAAAAATATAAAATACTTTCTGTTTTCAGAGTGAAGTAGCGATGACGGCCGATCCCCCTCGTGACGGTAGAGCTTTCGACAGAGGAAGAGAACAAGAAAATCTGGGAGGTGGAGTAACGCCTCCGTGTGCTTGTAGAGGATTTGCCGCGTAAATCCGGTATTGGTCAGTCTCACTGATGTCAGGGTTTTCGTCACGCACAGCGTTGCTGCAGGACGGCAGCACGCTGTGTAAAGTGCGCCGAAGATCACCACTCCAGTGAATGCACCAAACCTCGAACAGACCGAGCTAAGTGCGTTAACTGCGGTGGGGACCATCCTGCCAGCTACAGGGGTTACCCCAAGTCACCTCAACCGGTATAGCGGAAGAAAACGGAAGGACCACAGCGACCCAAGAGGACACCGCCGACTGCGGCGCCTTCTTCAAACAGGACCGGCGGAAGTATAGAGAGCGGCTCCCGGCGCTATCGTTACTCCGCCTGCTCAGCCCGTTTTCGGGGTCAACTCCATATTGCTCTGGCGAAAAGTGCAATGGGGAGTGATCCTCACGCATGGTTCAGAGATCGTTGCCGTTTTCCGGTAATCATACAAAGGTCCGGATCCAATACTGGTGTTCTAGGTTAAGTACATAGTATCGACACTATTTAAATTTCTGTGTTGTTAACACTGACAATCTATTCACATATCTAACACATGTTTCCATTTATTTCAGATACGTAGGACATTATCAGTATCAACAGGAGCGACAACAGGACAGTTCACACAACATCTCCACCAACAACAATATCACCATTACAACGCTTCTTTGTTTTGGTAACCACAAATCTCAACTCCACAATGTCAACAGGCTAACACACAACCACGCAACCTAACAACTACGAAATCCACGCTCTGAAGAGGATGACGAGGCCTGAGTGAATTAATATTTTATTGTATAATATTTTGTAATACGTATTGTATCTATATCTATATATTGTTAATTGTGCAGTAAAATTCTAATAAACTTTGTTGAACTTTGAACTTGTTCGAATTCACCCCATTTCACGGTGCCATAGTACAATCGTTAGAATATGACACTCAATTTTTCAAAAGTAAATTTACGTTTTTGACTGTTGCAAAAAAAAATTTATAAAAATGAGGAAGTGACAAACCATAACCGGTTGCCAACACAATTCTATTCCAAAAAATATTATGTCTAAGAAATCTGTTGATGATTTTATGTGCCGCCCTTGCAATAAAGAGATTCTGATACGGTTGTTACCAAAATAGTATATATGAATAGGTATTTATAACTCAACATCGTCTGTTTTATGAAAGTCGTCTGAATTGTGTTATATCTAAATTTGTCGCTAACCATATACGTACAGTAACATTTTTTAAGCAGTTGTCATTAGTCCGGAAGTGACAAAAATATTCTGAAGTTTAGAATAATGGTAAGTGGAAATAGCTAAAATTAGATTTAGGAAGCAGTAATTTTTTTCAGAAGTTGGCAATAAATTTTGTTACGTTTAAAAATAAACGTTTTGCTTTGATACTTCAATTCTGCGTATAGTGTAATGGACAAAAAAAGAAAGGGTAATATATGCAAATACATTACGCAAATACATTTACGCATTATATTTAATTTACGTTAAGTTTGCCATACATATGAAAATCTCTTGAAGTTCAACAGCTGGTATAATGGATTTTCAATGAATTGGCACCTTCTTACTAGTTAACCAAGTCTCTGCAATTCCGTTTTCGAGCAAATATGCACATTCCATTTAACTCTAAAGCTCATACGTCCATACCTAGTAAATGTTTTGTGAATATATGGAACAGTACATTCCAGTGTGTTTTATCCTCCCCGATTATTCTACATATGTAAATTTACGAAAGCATACGTCCTTGTTCTAGTGCGTTACATTATCGATGTGTTCAGAGGAGTACAATATGCTACATTTAACTAACCATGGGTTCTGAAATGGTAAAATTATTGATGGCCTACGCGTTACTTCAAACTTAATCTGAAAGAAAAGAGTTTAAAGCTTAAATATATTATCAAACTTTTCGCTATAATTTTTACGCTTTCGTTTCATTACACTTTATCATAAGCTTGAACGTCAAAGGTATTACAAAAATAAATGGTTTCGAAAACAAAGATTTCATTATTATATATCATAAGTTTTTAATGTAATGTTATAAATTACTCCGTTCATTAATTTTTAGATACCGACCGAAAACTTTTAAGCATATTTATTTTATCGCCTTGTTTACAAACGACAATTTAAAAATAAAAAATTGCCAACCGCAAAGGTTATGACAATTTTCATTAAGGGTTGATGAGGGCTGACGTTTAAGATGGATAATTTATACAACGAGATTTAATACACTGAACTACTTGTAGTAGGTTGGAAATGTATTTCCTCTCAAATTATGCAGTTAATTGTCTTGTAACTTCACTTGCAAATACTTAGCATTCTTTTTGTTTTAAGTGATATGAGTTGATACCTAAATATAATAATTAAATATTGACAATAATACAAATACAGGCTATAAAGATGCAGAAATGGTAGAATCGAGAAATAACAAATATATTTTCGTTTAGATCGACTTTATCAGCATGTTCTGTGTAATTAATAAATAATGAAAATAAGTAGAAAAAGACTGCTGCTAAAAATGTCTTGCAAATATTTTCTTTCCTGAAATCAATGCAGTATTCCTTTGGACAGTATTACCACCATGAAAAAATAATTTAAGTAACAAAACTGAGAAGTAGGTACTTCATTACAGTATATTCGCTACAATGCACTTATATTTTTCTACGAGTGTTAAAAATGTTAAGGAATGCAGATATATCAATACAGGGTGTTTCAAAAAAGGTGGCCCTGTTGCTAGGACAATAAAAAATAAGTGGGGATTTGCTTATCAAAAAATTTTCGAAACGGCATCCGTATTTAAAATACAGGGTTTTAAAAAGAAATTTTATGCACATTTTCTACGATTATATCGAAACTACTGGCAACATTGTAATGAAATTTTGTATTAATATGTTTTGGAAGCTGACACATCCCAAAAATTTGTTTCTATATCTAGATCTCATAGAGGGCACTAGTAACGGTTCGTAACAAGTAGCTTTAAACATAACTTTTTTGAGATTAGATTTTCTAGTCCAAATTTTAAGTGAACTTAAACATCATTCAATTTTACAAAAAGGTACTATTGGTAAAACTTGATACTATGTACTGCTTTCGGGATATTTTGATTTGAAAATGATGAAGTAATAACTGATGCTGGTATAAAGCAAGTATTATTAAAAACCAAAAACAATAACATTATTCTAAGGCTAAAATTATTAATTTAACAAGAAATCACAAGAAGAAAATTAAAATAAATTTGACTAAAAACATGAAATATCCAATCAGTTAGAGTAAGTGTTCAAAATGTACTTCGTTTTTATGAATAGAGAATTCATCCTTTTTTCTAAAGAATGCATTAATCTTCTAAACGGTTGAGGATCAGCTATGAAGTCATTAAGGTGATGTTCAATTCTGCCTTGCAACTCTGGATGTGAATTTACCTCTGTAGCATAGACTTTTTCCTTAAGATACGAACAAACTGTGTATTCCAAAGGATTGAAATCGCATAACCGTGGAGGCCAATGAATCGGAGCTTCTCCACCTCTACCAATCCATCGATTCGGATAATGGCTACTTAACTAATTACGACACCTTCTATCAAAGTGGGGGTTAGCTCCATCATGCATAAAAAATAGAGATCTCCGCTCGTTTAACGTTAAATCTTCTAATATCTCGAATAACTGATTTTCTAAAAAATCGAGGTACACATTACCATTCAAATAGGTAGAATATGAAAACCAATTAATTTGTTACCTAAATTTTTGCCCAAACATTAACTTTAAACAAACGTTGGTAATGTGATTTCCTTTTAACATGTGGATTATCATCACACTAGTAGTGTGCATTATGAGATTTAACCATTCCTTGTCGCGTAAAAGTGGTCTCGTCGGTAAAAAATTGGGATTGAGGGATGTCATTTCTTGTAATGTTTCACAAAAATCCACTCTAACCGTCTGGCAAGACTTGTCTGTAGTGATAAGGATGTAGCTGCTGCTCCTTATGTATCCTCTAAGTACTTGCAGAAGACGTATTTGTTTGTCATGCCGTATTCCTTACGCTAATTGTTGGATTTTGATAAACTAAATCGAAAATGATATTCTCTTTATGAACGGTTCTTGTTATTTTAGGCCCACCAGAATGTTTTTTTGGTCTCACATTCCCAGGTAGGTTTCTTCTGGGGAACTTTTCTGCATAGCTCACGCACATGCACACGCACACGCACACGCACACGCACACGCACACGCACACGCACACGCACACGCACACGCACACGCACACGCACACGCACACGCACACGCACGCGCACACGCACACGCACACGCGCACACACCCACACCCACAAGCACACCCACAAGCACACCCACACCCACATCCACACCCACACACACACCCACACACACACCCACACACACACACACACGCACGCACGCACGCACACACACACACACACACACATGTACACACACGCACACACACGCACACACACGCACACACACGCACACACGCACACACACGCACACACACACACACACACGCACACACGCACACACACACACACACACACACACACACACACACACACACACACACAGCCTAACCTTCTTGGCCGTCAGTCCAGGCTTCGAAGTCGTTTGTGATAGTTCACCGACCTTTGTCCACGACCTTTAGCGTTCATTAAAAAAAGCCACAAATTCTGTCCTAATTCTGTCTTAATTACAATGGTAAAGTATTTTTTGTGGTTCTTTGCTGTATAGATTTTTGTGCCATAGATCACTTTGTTCATTAAGCCTTTTTAGTTGCTAAATGATGTTTTTTTAATGTTTTTCAATATTTGGCTTTCCCTTCATTTTGAACAATTTAGTATTTCGATGCATCAAACACTATCCAAAGCGTAATAATACGATTTGTAACCACAAATCAAATTTATTTCCATGGTTTATCATATTTGTGATTACGACTTGCATTTATAAACTAAACCGGAAAAAGGTTGTACCTCTTCAGCTTTCCAAAATAATTATGACATTATAACATTAGTAACGCCATAAAAAAACCAATCCTTAAAAGTTACAGTAAACTACTTCTTCCATTAAAAACAATTTATGTATATCGTAACTAAAAAACTAATGCCTACATAACAAAATCGATTTAACTGTCTTATAAAGAATATAATTGTCTAAAACTTTTTCTTTCATACTTTTTTTCTTAAAATGGAAATAGCGGAAATACACGCGTTTACCGAAATGGCAGAAAAATCGTTTTTTTTAAAGTAGCGTTGGCCTTTTTAAGAAAATTGACCTTATAAAACAGCACACCTTTCCCTGTTTTACCATATTTATAGTTTTCGAGATTCCCATAGCAGAAATTAACAAACTCACCCTGTATATATATATATATATATATATATATATATATATATATATATATACATATACATATATGTATATATTACAAGGTTGTCATAATCCTGAATATACAAAAAAATAAAAGATATAAAAACATAAACCAATTTTAAGGACATAAACTGGAAATTACGACATATGTAGCTTACGCACACTGGAATATTACGCAATCAAGTTTTATTTCTATACCTTTTATATTAAGATCCTCCATGATGTGTGTGCATGCGTGTATGTGTGTGAGCGTTTGCGCAAGCGTGTTCGTGTGCGCGTGCCTGTGCGTGTGCGCGCGAATACGCGTGCAGTTACTCTAGAACCATCATACGTACGTATTTGAAATTTAGTGTTTAAGCTTCATTTCATTTCTCATGAAGCTGATATGATTTTGGAAGAAATCCAGGAATAATTACGTGCTATGCAATTGTTTGATACGAGGATTAATTTGGTGGCAAAAAAAAGTTCCTAAGGTTAAATTTAAGTGTTTAATTTTTTTTTAATAGCCGAATAACGATTAATTTTGTACTTTTTGTGAAGATTATTTAGTCTCTCATAACTTTTCTTTATACCAAACCAAAATGGAATACAATTTTAGTAAAGAATAACTAGCTCCGTAATAAATAAATAGTGTTTAACTGCTTCGAAGTTGACAAATCAGAGCACCCCCTAACGGACGAAGGTTAACAGTAAAAATGTCATAATCGAAGGTTACTTTAATTAAATTTTATAAAATTATGATGTAAGCGTAAAGCTGTGAAACCTTAAAGATCTATCTGGCATTATTGTTTTTGCGTTCACAATGTTGCGTATTTTCCTTATGAACGTAAAGAAGAGGTTGCATAAAATTATCCTAAAGACTTATTATTCTAATTATTTCACTTTTCGCAATGAAGCTTGGAATGTTGTATGTTTCACACCAGATATTTTTATTTGAGATGACCAACCTTGTTTAGTATTTTTTATCTATGGTTTTTTAGCATATTAGAATGCGTGTTGAGTTTTTAGCTTGAGCATAACCTACAATGATTTATTACTAGTAGCATAGAAGGTAGCTTAGAGTTCTAGCGGTAGCTCAGTCATAGTCGAGGTGGTGATGGTCCTTGACCTTGACGAAGGTGGACCTAAAAGCAAAGAGGGTACCAGCTAGAAGTAATAAAAAGCAGCCCTAAATATTAAAGTAACATTTTTTGCTTTTCTTGCTAAGTAACAAATGTAATTATTATGGACCGAGCAGTACCTAAAAGAAACTATGAAATATTTAATGTATTCTTTTCATTTTATTAAAACTATAGTATATGAATTAATATAAATGCAGGGTACACCAAACAGTTATTGGACACTTAAGAAAATTTCAACTTTAAAAATCTGTAATTGGCAGAGTTTTCTGCAGATCGAGTTGTAACTTATACAAAACGCAAGACTTTACTACAATATGTACTTACAAAAATTATAGTCATTGGACAGTTTACTTCGTTATACGACACCAATATTCAGTTATTGTACAACTGATTTAACACGCTCAAAAACTAGAAACAATTTAAAATCAACAAAAAAAAAACAAAAAATGTCAATTAGGAATGGGGTAATTAGGTACAATTTATATAATCTTAACTTTAAAACTGCTGTGCTTCTTGGTATTGATTGAAAAGTTCGTCAGTATCTTTATCCTCGGTATGTTCGCTAAATTTATCATTCTTTAAATTGTAGCATAATTGTGACATAATTAAATCATCATCGCTAGGTATGTGCTGTTTATGTTTAACAGGAATACAACCCTCATGATAGTGAAGATTGAAATCATCGCAAGTTAATTTGTTCGATTGAACATCATTTAAACAAATGGAACACTGAACCTTCTTCGAATTCTTCTTATTGATAGATTGGCTTTTAGTTACATTTTCTTCTATTTTCAGTTTTCTTTCTTGTTTTTGTTTTTCTTTGTCGTTCTTCAACTATTGCTATTGCTTTTTCCTTAGCACTTCTTGATATTTTGCAAATGTTATCGAAAAAGGAAGTCTTTCAACGTTACGTTTACCTTTTCTTTCTGGTACCGAAGGAGAGGTTAAGAAATTGCCCAACAAATTATGTCTAACAACAATTTTCCTTGTGGAAGGTACGTCATAGATATTATTATATTGTTGAGTCCGAGTATCATTGATACTTGGTTGAAAAATATTTGTATTTTCTGTACTATTTTGCTCTGATATTATTTGAGTAGTTTTCATTGTAGACTGAATAACTATATTTTGAATAATATTAATGTTTGTTTTTTGATTTTTTCGAACCGTTGAATTATCTGAATGTTTTGGATCACCTTCAAAAAAATAAAAAATGTTGGACAACCCCAAATTTTCATCAGTATGTGGATTGTCTGTTGAATTTTCTTTTAAATTTTTTAATCTTTGAATTTTCTCAGAACTTAGGATATTTACAAACGTAGCATAGTCCATCTTTGGTTGCTACGATGGTTATTCTGGAGTTTTAAAATCTTCCTCAAATTCTTTACCTAAACATTTGGTATAGTCAATAGCATCTGCTTTAAAAGGGAATAACCCACAAACCTTAAAACCATTAACTACTGTTTCAGTTTTAAAACTGTTTTTCATCGCTTGTTCCTGTATAGAAGCAAATACAACTCTACTATGTCTCCTGGATGTTGTTCTTCCCATTCTCTTACGGACTGCCGCCAAGATTCTTTAACAAGATGGAAAATATAAACGTCACAGGGTTGTAAAATCCTTGCGGCATTAGGATAAAGTGCAATTATTTCAATTTGCAGATCATTCCACAACAGACTTAACTGGTATCTTGAATGACTCTTGTGGCCATCTACGAAAAGAATGACTGGCAGCTTAATATTATTTTCGATTAGGTGGTGGTAAAAAGCATTCGCAATATATTGGTAAAATGTCTCTGCAGTCATCCAGCCATTATCGCTTCTGCCCACACCCCATTTAGGAACTTTTTTAGCAACTTTTTCAGGGATACGTTGATAAGGGTAAATAACCATGGGTACGCGAATTTTACCGTCTGCTGGAAAGGTAAACATAACAGTGACGTTTTCTTTTGAAGAACTTTTTTGGACACAATACACATTTTTTGATCCTTTCATTGCGAATACTTTTCCAGTAGATGGACATATTTGAAATCCTGACTTATCCCCATTAAAAACTCTTGACAGATCGTTGATAACTTCTTCTAGGCGTTTCTCTTTAATATAACTTTCAATATTAACCAGTTTTTTATATCTCGACACACATGCACTGGCTGCTGTTGCTCCTTCACTTGTTCTTTTAGAAACATCTGGATGTCGTTTCAAGAATCCCTGGTGATGAAAAAATAATCATTTGAAAAATATTCATCAGAATTACGGGATGTGTAAATAGTGGCTTGACGACTAATAACAACAAAATTCAGTGCCGACCTTTCAACGTATATTTTATTTTAATTTTATTATAGGTTAACCATGGAAAAGAAGAAAATATACGTTGAATTGTGTCGTTATTCATCCTCAACCCATTATTTATACAAAGCTATCAGAAGAGTGGTCAAAATAATTTCATTGCGTCTTACTTTTAACCATCCATCTCCAGGCCTATTGTCTTTAAAACTATTGCGACGCGGATTTTCTACTAAAAAATTTTTAACGCTGCTTTTTAAATCATTTGCCTTTTTGAGAAAGCCTTCCGAGGCAGTATCTTATATTCGTCTGGAATTATTAATTGAAAATAAATTTATACTCCTCTTCGGAAGTTAAAATAGGAATAGGAACTTAAATTCAATACAGGACTTGGGAATTCCATATTTTTTTCAACTGTACGATATGACTCAATGCCATTTTGAACATCCTTAACAGCTTCTATAAGTTTCGGCATTCTACCACTACTCTAAAAGGTAATTTCAGTGATTGGCCAGTCAGATCTAGTTACTGGACACTATCAAATCGTTAAATAAATTAATTTTACTTGAAACTGTAGTTACCTATACGCTAACATGTTGAAAATATATAGGAATATAAGATGAGTATATTTGTTTAGTGATGGGACGGGTGTCCCATAACAGAATTCGTCAAGCTTTTTGGATTAGTTATTGGACAGGCGTAATTCCGTCCAAATTAAAATGATTATTAGTATACACGATGTATCATAGGGACTAGAAGTATATTTAATACACACTTAAATACAAAAATAAAAGCTTACCTCAAAAAATAACACTTAGTTTTGAAAACAAGTCACAACTACTGCTTAACACGATATTTAGCTGTCACTTCACTTGCATAACGTAAAGACATTTACCGCCAAATCACAAACATCGTTAAAGTTAGAAGGTAGACGTAAGAATATATGCCATAATGAAACTACTTCTGCTATCTAGTGAAAAATAGTCTTGTTAGTGCTGGTAGAAATCTTATAGCGTTAAGTTAAAACTGAAATGTCCAATAACTGTCTCGTGTCCAATAATTGGCGTTTCACCCTACTTTAAGTTTTTTTATAACAGTAATTTAATAAATGAGAAAATATCATTGGTTGAATACGGTTAAGTCATAGCTAATTTTCGTTTAAATTAATAGTAATGCATACTTTAGAGGAGCGAAGTGCTTAGGTAATCAGTATAATTATATGTATAATAAGTAAATATCAATTTAAACTACGAAGTGTTAGCACTTAATTAAAAAGTATGAATTTTGATTTAGAATTAGTGAAATCCTATCTATCTTATTGCATAAAGATTTTCGTAGGTCACACAAAAGGCGTATGTGCGAATAAAACGGTTTTCAAAAAGTAAACACATTGCCCGTCCAACAGTTAAACAAACCCTTCTAATAACCAAATTAATTAATGGGATAACAGTAAAACAGTTTTAATGAAACATGGTTGAATGCATTCACATTTACAGATTTTCCTTTTTATAAAAACGTTTGATTTAAAATTAATGTAATGAAGCTGGCTCGTGCGAAATTGGCATTGAAGCGTATCTAAAGATAGTTAATTATACGAGTGAGTACTTATAAAGTTATGACTTAAATAACAACTTAAATTTAACACCGATAAATCATTCATCTGTGCATTAATACAGAGGTTTGGATTTTTGCATTTAGTTAAACATTAAAAATAGTTACAAAAACATAAAAATAGCTATTGATTTAACTTTCGATCTACGGATGTTCTTATGTTGCTGGTAAATTTCAACATGATACCGGTAGTTAGGATCAAGCATTAATACCAATTCCATTAAATGTAAAATTTTGGACTAGCAAGTGGTACTTACTGAGGGAAAAGTTTAGTACATTAATACCAAGCCGAAAATAGATACATAAGCGAAAGTGGTATGGTGATACCCATACTCTGCCGAGATTACAATAAGATAACCAAAAAGGATATTGCGTTCCTATGGCAAAAGCATTAGTTAATAAAGGTTAAGTTCGTAGGCCCAATAAATAATACAGGTTTGTCTACGCGGAAGGTGCGTTTTTCTTCTAAACTCGCAAATTATGTCAAGATAGCTGTTAAGTAGAATTGAAAGCTAAAAACTAAAGAACGTTTTATAGAAGCGGAACTACAGACACATGGATCACCGAACGTTTTATCCTTAATAAAACCGCTTATAGGGCATGAAACAATTAATTGCCAATAATTGATTCATCTAATGAGGAATAAATACAAAACCGACACAAGTCGATGGATAAAGGAAAATCCAAAAAATATTTAATATTCCTCAAGAATTAAAATGTCACCATCTTAAATCAAATTCAAAAGGAACATTGAAACAGAACTTTCTGCACTGTGTAACTGTGTTATCATCAAAATAAATGTTAAGTACGACCATCAACAATTTCAATGAAAGGAATTTATTTAATTCAGAAAGTAATGTATTTAAGGAAACATTTATTGACGAAATTAGGTATACAGCAATAAACAAATGATTTTAACAGATATTAAACTCAACCATTTCAACGAATCATAAAAAAATTTTTGGTTGAGAGAAAATGTGTTTATTTTAAATTTCTTTTGCTTATGTATACACCCACTTAGAGATGGATGTATATGGTATTTAAATTAATTTATTTGTTACTGAATAAAGTAATTATTTTGGTGACCTAAAATGTTATTCTTTTTTTCATGTTTATTGAATTATTATTAACTGGAAACTTAATTTTTTGTATTGATTTGCCTGTATCTTTGTGTAAATTTTTTTTCAGCTCTCCTCTCTCCCTACTTCCTTTTTGAACGTTTAGGGTTGTATTTTAGAAAGTTCATGCTGTCTACGATTACTACTATAAAGCTACCAACATTTAGATGAGTCCAATGCAAGTAAAACATGTTTTGACCACGTATACAAAGTGCTCTAATTACTTTCGCGAGCTGCAGGGTTATACTTGTTAGACTGTGCTAGGTCAAAGCCTCCCACTCAGAATCGTTCTGGGGTATTGGAACTGTTTAAACTGTTTACAAATATTGGCCCGTTTCAGTATGTGTGTGTATGTGTGTGTGCGCGCGCGAGTGTATGTATGTGTTTGCATGCATGCGTGTGTGCGTGTGTGTTGCTTGTAGCCACGATATTACTTTAGAAAAGCTGATTATAACGACCCTTACAACTTATTCCTTCTGTACGATTAGTCTTTATTTAATCATTGACACATGCCAACACTGTGTGTAAAAGCTTCTACGATATTTTATACAACTTTTTCGATTCATTTGTACCTATTTATGAATCTACTATTTAAATATCCTACTTGGTAATATATGATATACAATAAATGGCACAATGTCAGATTTTGAGGAATTTAAATATCGGCCAAAGTTAATTAAGACTCAAATCAGAAAGGCTTACAAGTATTTTATTAACAAGTCCACAAACCCAATGATGATGGATCCTAAACACTTTTGGAATTCTATTAATCCTAGAAAGAGTTCATCCAGAATATTTTTAAGCTTTTTCTATGCTGTTGAATTTACCCAATATTTCTGTTGCCCATATAACTATAGACGAAACAACTTCTGCCATACGTAAATTAAAAAAAAACAATCAACATAACCGGCCCTGATCAAGTTCCGACATTCATAGTTAAAGACTCTGGTGTTGTGTTGCGGCGCCCTTATAATAGATGTTTAATGTAAGCTTAAATACTAACATACTTCGTAAACCAATATTTTGTATACATCCCCTACTATTAATTGTTGTCATCAAATTTCCTTGGATGCAAAAGTTGATTGAATTAAAATCAAGTTTTTTTAAACCACCAATTTTCTTCGTTCTTTATCTTTTTACCACCCACTTTATATATATATATATATATATATATATATATATATATATATATATATATATATATTTGTATTCAAGGCCTTTTTTAAGAAAACGTGTATTCCCTGAGTTAAAGCAGTCTTAAGGATTTTTTTTATTTATGTCAATAACATTAGACGCGATTTATGT
The DNA here is from genome assembly GCA_036346205.1 of Vesta saturnalis. Taxonomy (NCBI): domain Eukaryota; kingdom Metazoa; phylum Arthropoda; class Insecta; order Coleoptera; family Lampyridae; genus Vesta; species Vesta saturnalis. The sequence goes on along the minus strand of JARFJB010000036.1, from coordinate 3,600,424 downwards.
TCGTTCAAAGAAAGTTGCATTATACTCATTTGTAAATGTCATTTTTATTACTCCGTAAGTAATATGTAGATATCTCAATCAAACTTCGGAAGTACTCATATAAAATTTAAATTCAATCGCTATTCAAGTTTGTGAGTTGTTTCGACTAAGAGACACACATGTACACCACTATTTTAGGCAATCTAAAAGATAAAGTGAATAAGCAGGATAGGTTGGGAATTTATAAAATTAATTGTAAAAATTGTGAACAAATATATGTGGGGCAAACTAAACGACTTATCACAATTCTCTTTAAAGAACATTTACCACATATAAAATACAAACGTTGGGACAAGTTTTCCGTAGCCTTACATATGTTTGATAAAAATCATGTAGTACATACGGTATCCTTAATCAAGCATGTTAGTAATAAGCACGAACTTGATTATTATGAAAGTTTAGAGATCTTCAAAAACATATATATTAGCGCGTAAGCGCACGCACACGTACGCAAACCCGAACACGTACACGTACACTTATACCCGACGGCAAAGAAAAAGCCCACCCCCCGAGGCGATCTAACGTAGAAATTTTGGACACCCTTTAAGTGTTAGCAATAACCAAGAACGTATTGTAATAGTTAGGTCAATATTCTATTATACAACGGGCATGTAGATATTCTCTTAAACAACCAGTTTGTTAATAAAAGAGTTCTTATGAAAATGAGTAATGCATTTTTTATTATATTTTTTCTTATATTTTTAATGAATCTGAATATATGTATATTTATAAAACCAAACAAATGATCTTATTCTTATTGCACAATAAGGGAACTAGATAATACATTTAAATGTCATTATGGTTTACTTAAAAGAATTTAAAACAGCTAGTAGCCAGCTGTTTTAAAAGATCAATTAATCTACCATATAATTGGACTGGTTAGAAGAAATCCAAGTAACAATTCAAATCGAAGTTATTTTAATTTCAATATTTCTTCGAAACCCCTTGCTTTCTTCCATTTTAATTCAAAACACTACTAGCAAAAGAGCAAAACTTTTGAAATCGTATTATCAAGGATGTAATTGCAATTAAAAAGCCTCCTATTCCTATAGATCACAACTACCGCTAACAATTGAATTTATATAAAAGTAACAGTTTTTCAATCAAAAATGAAAATCGGTTTTTCAACTTGCTAAGTTAGTATTAATCTTCCAACATTAAAAATGGAAATAAAATTTAAAAAATCAACTTTCTCACACACGCACACACTCACACACGCCGCACGAAAGCACATACACACACACTCATACACGCATACACGCAAAAAACGAAATCACACACGCCCATGCGCGCACTCGCACACTCGTGCACGCACATACCCACACATGCACACGCACACGAACACAAGAACACACGCACACAAACTCAAACGTGCACACACACGCACTCACTCACAAACCCACATACGCGCAAACGCAGACACCCACACACGCACACACGCACACACGCCCACACGCGCACACGCACAGCCACACAGCCAAACACCCACACACCGACACACACATACCCAACCCCGCCCACGCGCACGCGCACGCGCACGCACACGCACACGCATACGCACATACAAACACGCACACACACACACACACACACACGCACACGCACACGCACACGCACACGCACACGCACACACGCACACACGCACACACGCACACACGCACACACGCACACACATGCACACGTACACAGGAACACACAGACACACACAGACAGACAAATACACACACAGACACACACAGACACTAACAGACACACGCAGACACACACAGACACACTCGGACGCACAGACACACACACACACACACACACACACACAGACACACAGACACACACACACAGCCACACACACACCACACAGACACACTAGACACACACACACCACACACACACACACACACACACACACACACACACACACACACACACACACACACACACACACACACACACACACACAGACACACACAGACACACTAGACAACACAGCACCACGCACACACACACACACACAGCACACACGCACACGCACGCACACACGCACACACGCAGACACACACAGGAACACACAGACACACACACACAGACACACACAGACACTCACAGACACACAGACACACACAGACACACACATACACGCATAGACACACCCACACACACACACACCCACCACGCCCACCGCACGCACAGCAAGCTACGCACGCGCACGTACACAGCACACTCACAAGCATACACACACACACACACACCCCACACACACACACACACACACACACACACAACACACACAACACACACACACACACACACACACACACACCACCAGCGCACACAGCACACACAGACGAACACACACATAGACACACCAGACACACACAGGACACACACACACACAAACACACACACACACACAGACACACACAGACACACAGACACACACAGACATACACAGACACACACACGCGCACGAACGCACGCACGCACGCCCGCACACCACACACACACACACACACACACTCACAAAGAACACACACACACACGCACACCCACACACGCACAAAGAAGCACACAGACACACACCGACACACATAGACACACACAGACACTCAAAGACACACATAGACACACACAGAAACACACGGATACACACAGACACACACACAGACACGCATAGACACACACAGACACACACAGACACACACAGACAGACACAGGCACACATAGACACACACAGACTCACAGACACACAGACACACACACGCATGCACGCACGCACGCACCTAAAGAGGCACACACAAACACACAGACACATACACACACACACACACACACACACACACACACACAGACACACACAGACACACACACACACACACACACACACACAC
>JARFJB010000036.1:3582500-3590000 GCA_036346205.1 Vesta saturnalis | reverse complement strand
AGTGAAACGTTTACTAAGCACAATGATAAGATCCCGGCGAAAACTAAAAAGAGGAAGGTTGAATATTCACAAAATATCGACGATTTTGATGAAATTAAAAAATTATGGAAATTATGAAAATGATTACATATTGGATTTTTTTACTTTGGCAGATTTTTTAAACGACGTGAAAGGTTGTAACAACACTTTAGAAGTAGCAAGGAAGTACACTGAAAATGTGGTGGATCTTATCGAACTGATCAAGGTAATTGTTCCATATTTGTCTAAAAGAGCGATTAAAGAATGGTGCAAAAGGCTCATAAATAGTCTTAAAAGAGACCTAGCTAACGAAGGTGTCATATCATCTCCAACACAGTCACTACGAAGATCTTCCATAGAACGCACAACATCGATGGAAAGCATTAAAAGTACCTCTTAATTGTTTTATCAACCACAAACGCATTTACTTTAATATCATATAATAATAATCAAAATTTATATTCACAACTACAACAAATAAATATACCAACGTTAAACGTAAAAAGCATATAAACAAATCGCAAATGGGTTACAATGGAAAACTTTCTAAATACAAATTCTTTAGACATCATCCTTCTGCAAGAAACAAACCTTAGAAATAATAATAATAATAATAATAATCTTTATTGTGTTAAAAACGTGTTCAAGCACATACACTCGTCGGTTTAAAAACAAAAATAACTATAAAATATAAAAATAGATCACAAAAAAAAACAAACATATAAGTATAATACTAACAAATTAACTAATTAACTAACATGACATAACACTAATTGACAAACTAATTTACTGCACTTTATTCCGGTCAATACATGCTTCAACAAATTCATCCACCGAGTAAAATGCATGGTGTATAAGAAAATTTTTTATACTTAGTTTAAATACAGTAATCGGTTGACATTTAAATTTATCCGGTAGGCAATTGTATAGCTTTTGTGATTGGTATACAATACCTTTCTGAGATTTTGACAACCTACAAAATTGACTCGAATATTTTCTTTTTTCCTCGTGTCATATTCATGTATTTCCGATTGCCGCAACATTAAAGATATATTTTTCTTTGCATAACATAACGCTTCCAAAATATATAAATAGGGAAACGTAAGAATTTTCAAATTTACAAATTCATGGCGACACTCTTCATTAAATTGAAGATTAGCTAATACTCTAATGACCTTGCGTTGTAATTTAAATATTCTATGCCAATTTGAACTGCACCCCCACACTAGAATAGCGTAAAGAAGTGTACTTTGAACTAGAGCAAAATAAGATGATTTCATTATGTTTGTTGAAGCATTATTTTGTAATTTTCTAAACAAAAAGATGAATTTATTCATTTTTTTTGCAACAATATCACAGTGCCTATCAAAATTTAAAGGTGAGTCAATAACACAACCCAAAAAAGATATTTCTTTTGAAATTAAGTCCGTTTTGCCTATTCTCAATGACAGAGGCATGACTATTGTTTTTGCTGTATTTAATTTTAACTTATTACTTTTGCACCAACTAGATACAAATTCCACTCTCTCCAGAGCTTTAGAAATAGCGATTTCGTAATTTGAGCTAGTTGAAATTATAGTGGCGTCATCCGCATACAGAATGCAATTAAGTTCCGCGGGCATTGACGCTGGCATGTCATTAACATATATTAAAAATAACAAAGGACCCAATATAGACCCTTGTGGAACACCATTTTTAATATGTAACTTTTCGGACAAGACGTTATTAAAGAGAACGCACTGATACCTATCACATAAAAAAGATGATATTAAAGAAGCGCTTAAAACGCTAAAGTTATAAATCAAGGTTAATTTGTTTATTAATATTTTGTGCGAAACACAGTTAAACGCCTTAGAAAAGTCCACAAAAGCCGCTACAACATGATTGCCCTTTTCAAAACTTTCTAAGGTATTACTTACAAACGTAGTTATTGCATCAGAGGTTCCTCTTCCTTTTCGAAAACCATATTGCTGTTTGTGGAAAACATTATTGCTTTCAAAGAAATTCACTGCTTGTTTGTATAGTACTTTTTCTATTATTTTACTAAATATAGGCAAAATCGAAATTGGTCGATAATTGTTTAAATCGTTTTTATCATTGCCCTTTTTGAAAAAAGGCAGCACAAGTCCCACTTTAATACATTTAGGAAAGATTCCAGTTTTAATAATAATCTTTCTAATCTTTCTAATACACATCAATCGACCCAGTACAACTTTTTCCACAACTTTGCAGAGAAGGAGTATTTGGGTACAGCAATTGCGATTTGTAAAACACCACAAATAAAAATTTCAACCATACAATAATATTTCAATCGTACCTTCAAAGAATTAATTTATACATAAAGAATCAAAATTGGAAAATTTGGAACATTTACTTGCCGCACGAATTGGAAACGGCCAGTGAAATAATTGACACACTTATTCAAGATTTAGATAGTAGTTTTTCTGATGAAACCATGGCAATTGTTGCATGTGATTTTAACTGTACAGGCTGTCCCAAATTCGAGGGCAAGCATGGAGATCTCGCTTATTATAAGAGATAGGATATAGGTTTAAATTTGACACTTTTGCTAAATTCGATGCCGAGTAATAATCTGAAAAGAAATTTTGAGCTAACTCGAATGGATTTGGTTTTATGCTCAAAAAACTAAAAATTTCGACTTTTGTTTTTCGCGTTTGGTTACCTTATTATTAGGAATTTTCAAAATTGGATTAAACATTATTAAGGCACCTTGTTACGCACAATACTAATACGGTATTAAAATATTATGTGACGTTTCGTTTATTCTGAACCATCATCAGGTTTATTTTTTCTTATGGGAGTTAAGATATATTTTTATGTCGTTGGATGGAGAATGTTATGCTGATTTTATCAATATATAACACTGTAACAACTCTTTTTTGTGTTGTATAAAATATACCTCAATTTGAGATCTTTCCTTCATTTAGTTCTAAATACAAGAAAATTTTAGTTATTTTACAATATTGGTATGAGGTAGGCAACTTAATTAGCATATCTTCTTAGTTCGTAAAGATTTATAATCCTGCTTTCAATTTTACTCATTTCTGATCTGATACATAATGCGTCTGCGTTAAGTAGTCTGATCATATCTTGTGCGCAGAACAGCATCATCTACATCGAAATCCTCCATTTTTCACTTCCTGTTTAATGTCAAAGCATGAAGTTGCTTCTTTTCGATTTTATTTAAATCTATGTGAAAAACGCCATCAATTTGCTGGTAAGAGATATTTTTAATACATTTGCATAAATTTTAAAGCATTGTGTTCTTTTTAGGCGTTTTTCTTTTGGTTTTCCTTACGTTTTAATAACGTTTTTACTTTAATTACACGTATATCATTACCTCAATTTACAACGTAATTGCATCTTAAGTACGCATTTGAATTTATGGTTGCGTACATTTTTTCGTTTAATGATTGCAATTTTTTTTGTGAATGGATTGCAATAAGAAGTGGATTTAAAAATTTTAAGAAGAAATACGGATTTTTTATAAAGACAAATTCAGTTTGGGGTGCGGCTGATAACATTATGTCAAGATTGCACCATCATGACATAAGAATGGCTTCATCCTGTTAACCTCTCCGTAATCATATTTAGATACCAGTGGTTGTCAAAAAGAAAAGTTTGTGTACAAAAATTTATAAGGTATTTATTTAGTGATTTATTTAGTACTTTAAGCATAATTTTAAGACCTTCATTATTTCATCATTGCATTTAATTCAATAAACATAGTCTGTACATGTTATTTTTTACATTTTTGTCAAGTCGGTTTAATTGTCCCGATAATTTAAAAAAAGACAATTTGGCGCCCGAGATAACTTTATTTGTTACATTCTTTATTATTTATGGTAAGTGGTAATTAAACAAATCATTTTAGTGAACCAACCCTATTAATCTACCGATGAGCCAAAGGCACAATTATAAGTGGTGTAAGGTTAGTATTTTTTGGATAACTTACTTTATTATTATTTCACAATTTTGTATACTACACCTACGTTACACACATTTTTTATTACAACACTTTATGGTTTGATCGACTGCGAACTAAAATAATGAGAAAAATACGAAGAACAAGATTCCGCCTTCTTGGATCCAGCAAGGAATAATTACAGTAGTTCTACTTATTTAATTTATTAAACTCGTTAGAACATCCAAAAAAATATAAAAACATTTAAACAATTTAAAAAAAAACATTAACAAACAACCAAAACAAGTATGTCTATGTAACACGGTCATAATAGCGACAACGCAAATTTATCGAGAGGTAACAACAAAATAATTACACAGACAAACAAACAAAAATTATTATAATAAATGTTCGAACAAGTTTCCTCCTTCTTGAATACAGTAACGAATTCTTCTTCTACAATTGTTTACGCTTCTTTGAATGGTTCGCCTGGGAATTTGACGAAGTTCATTAACAACCCTATTCTAGAATTATTCTATATTTTGCGGTGGCGTCTTATAAATCATATTTTTTAAATAGTCCCAGAGGAAGTAATCTAAAGGGGTTAAATCTGGATTTCTTGCTGGCCACCTAAGTGGCCCCTATTTCCCATCCATTTATCAGGAAATTCGCCGTTAAGATATTCACTTATCGCAGCATTATGAGGAGGAGCTCCGTCCATTTGCCACCAGAAAGTCCATCTTTCGTTTAGCGGAACATCATCCAAAAGGTCTGATATTTCCGTGAACCGATATTTCTTGTGTTAGGAATGCGAGGTAGCGTTGAGACGTTAGGATACCTTCGTAAATAATTGGCCCAAGGAGCCTATCCTTCCAGATTCCAACCCACACATTAAAGGACCGGTGGCTTTTTCCTCGCATTTGCCTGTTAATTCGTGGATTTTCAACGGACCAGTAGTGCTCGTTATTACGATTAAACATTCCATTAGTGGAAAAATTGCAATCATCCGTCCAAATTATTTGATTGAGAAAGTTGCGATTTTCCAGCATTTCGGTATTAAGTTGGTTACAAAAATCCAACCGTCTCATATCTTCCCCAAGCCGAAGAGTTTGACTAACGTGTAACTTAAATGGTTTATAACGGTGTTGCTTTAACACTCGCCAAACTGTCGTTTTTGGCACTTCAATAGTTTGCTCTATTTCTTTGGTAGATGTTGAAGGATTCTCTTGAACCTAAGATGGATAAAATAAAGTCATAACTCTCCAAAAAAAAAATGTCTGCTGAAATTAGCAGTGAAGTGGGTGGAAATTCTTATAATTAGTATAATACAAACAAATAGTACCTGATGTAATATTTCTTCTTCGGCATCTGTGTCTAGTCTGCTACCATATGCATTTCGAGGTTTCTGAGAACATCCAAATTTTGGTCTAATTTTAAAAAATATCTCTGGTTTGGTTGCTGGCTCTCCGGATATTCCTCTAAATATCTTTGTTCTGCTCTGACACTATTTCTATTGCAGCTATAAAATATCCTTATCATGTCTCGTTTTTCTGAATTTGAAAACATTCTACAGAAACTTGCAAATTTTAAAGCACTAACACGAAGGATCTTGCAGTTATTACCCTTTTTACAATTAGAAAATGACATGACAGAAGCCAACTCCTGAGTTTTGTTTGATTCATGGGTATCGTGATAATGTAATATTTAGTTTTTAATTTAAGAGTATTTTAGTTCGCAGTCGATCAAACTATGAAGTGTTACATATTGCTAAAATCAGCATAACATTCTCCATCCAACGCCAAAAAAATATGTCTTAACCCCGATAAGAAAAAATAAACCTGATGATGGTTCAGAATAAACAAAACGTCGCATAATATTTTTAATACCGTATTAGTATTGTGCGTAAAAAGTTGCTTTAATAATGTTTAATCGAATTTTGAAAATTCGTAATAATAAGGTAGTCAAACGCGGAAAACAAAAATCGAAATTTTTAGTTTTTTGAGAATAAAACCAAATCCATTTGGGTTAGCTCAAATTTCTTTTCAGATTATTACTCGGCATCGAATTTAGCAAAAGTGCTGAATTTAAACCTATATCCTATCTCTTATAATAAGCGAGATCCCCATGCTTGCCCTCGAATTTGGGACAGCCTGTAGATTAAATCCTTTAACGGATCGTTTTCATTCAACAGATAGGGATCTCAATTTAAGCAAACAACTTAAAAATGCAATAGAATGTTTTAATTTAGCGGATTCTTGGAGTTTCTTAAATAAAGAAGATGGTTTTACGTTTTATACTTCGCAGTCGGCTTCTAGACTAGACAGATTTTATGCTTCTCTACTGAATAATTTAACCAACATGTCTCTCAAATTATCTTTTTCCGACCATTTGGCGGTTGTAGTTAAGATTAGAACTGACACAAATTTACGTTTTAGCAGAAAGTTAACAATTTTCTACTAGAGGACCAGGATTTTGTTCAAATTATCAACAACTTCTTAGAACAAGAAACTCTTCAAATGGACGAGAACACTAACTTATTAACATGGTGGGAAAATTTAAAAATGAATTTAAGATACATTATTATTCTATATACCAGACAGAAGAAGAACAACGAGTTAATAGAGCTAAAATTTCTGCAAAACCAATCTGTAAGTGTAAATATTTCTGATGAAATTCACAATGATTTTTCAGATGCCAAACAAACCATTACTAACGCTCAAGATTGGTACAAAAGGAAAACTGAAAAAATCCTACAATACCAAAAACTTGAAAATATTATCCATTCCGATAGGCCATCTTTGAACAAAAATCAATTTGTAACATTCACCCCATTAACAAAGTTAAACCATGGTCGCAAGCTGGTGACCAATCCACTGCTACTAAGTTCAATAATAAAACAACACTATGCAATAAAGTTTCAAGGCAATAAGAAAGATATAAGTAAGAAATCAATACTATTTAAGGATTTGAAGAAACTATCGCTACAGGCTAAAAATATGTTGGATCAGCTTTTTACAATAAAAGACTTTAGTTTGGCTTTATCTACATTAAACAAGAGAAGTGCCCCTGGAATGGATGGTTTGACTACCAATTTTTACATAGTTTTCGGGAACAAAATCGGGCCTTTATATCATAAAGTAATTATGGAAGCTTTAACATTAGGGCATTTACCAAAAAGCATGTCCAAAGCGGTTGTCAATCTCATCAAGAAAAAGAGAGATTTAACTATTATAGACAATTGGAGAGCCGTTTCTATTTTAACGACTGACTATAAGATATTAGCCAAAGCTCTGTCATGTAGACTTTCAGCAGTAATTAACGAACTAGTAGATTCCGATCAAAGCTGCGGAATTCCTGGTCGATCAATTTATGACTCACTTCATCTTCATCGAGACATAATTTACTATGTGATTAACAGGAATATTCCTTTAGCAATTGTCAATCTTGACCAGAAAGCCGCGTTCGATTCCATTCCCCACAAATATCTTTTCTATATCCTTGAAAGCTGCAACATAAGTGATTTTTTTATTAACACTATCAAAACTTTATATAAAAAC